>CAUYLG010029231.1:0-52257 GCA_963573385.1 Cacajao melanocephalus
GGTGGTTGGGGTGTGCCGATATCGCACCATTGGACACCAGCCTGGGCAACAGATCAACAATTAATAAAAAAAAAAAAAAAAAAAAAAAAAAAAAAGGGCAATGATATTTGAAAAATTTGAGTGAAACGATATGATGATGTCTGAAATTTGCTTTAAAATATTCCAAAAAACACAACTCTAGGTGATAAAGGGAATAGTATTGGCCAAATGTTGATCATTGTTGAAGCAGTATAATACAAAACACTGACGCAGTATAACACAGAAGACTATTCTCTATACTTTTGTGTGTGCGACAAATTCCTGACATATTCAAAACTGAGTTTATTTTTAATCAGTGATTTAAATTTTAAAAGTTACAAATAAGCAAGAAGGGGGAGGCTAGAATGAGCTCTTTGGCACTGGGTTGGCATTGGAGTTATCAATATAAACTCATTTTTGTAAATAGATCAATAGGTAGATACGAAAATATGTTTGTAAGTATGAGTTACTATTTCCTAGCTCTGTTCACTGAGGGGGCTAGAAACAGTGACACTCCAGTACCTAGGAGCATACCTAGCATCCAAATCTTGGTTTCTAAATACCGTTCTCCAAGCTGGGCGTGGTGGCGCACGCCTGTAGTCCCAGCTACTCGGGAGGCTGAGGCAGGAGAATTGCTTGAAGCCGGGAGGCGGAGGTTGCAGTGAGCCGACATCGCGTCACTGCACTCCAGCCTGGTGCCTGGCGAAGAGCGAGACTCTGTCTTAAAAAAAAAAAAACATTCTCCAATAAGAATGGGGCTCCCTGGTGAAGTGGTTGATTCCAGGGTTAAGAAAAAGAAAAGCAAACAAACCTGGAACATCTTGTGCTACCGGGAAGTAAGGAAGTCCTAAAAGAAATAAAAAAATAAAGGCCCGGCACGGTGGCTCACGCCTATAATCCCAACACTTTGAGAGGCCGAGGCGGCCAGATAACCTGAGATTACGAGTTCAAAACCAGCCTGGCCAACATGGCGAAACCCAGTCTCTACTAAAAATACAAAAATTAGCTGGGCATAGTGGCGAGTACCTATAATCCCAGCTACTCAGGAGGCTGAGGTAGGAGGGATTGAATCTAAGAGGCGGAGGTTGCAGTGAGCCAAGATCACACCACTGCACTCCAGCCTGGGCGACAGAGCAAGACTCTGTCTTAAAAAATAATAATAAAAAGAAATAAAAAATAGAAAAGATGGGGCCATATTAAAAGAACACAGGAACCAACTGAAAGAGCTGCCCAAGTTTTCAAAATTGAAACAATATGAGTAGCAAAAATGAATAACAATAGTATTTACTTTACAAAGAATGAAATAACTACAAATTCATATTGACATAAATAAATGACTTAATAAATAAGTAAACAGGACAGAAGGGACAACTCGTCCTTACAGAAGAACTCCAATTAATAAGTGTAGACATAATGAGGAAAACAGTAAAACCACCATTAAAATTCCACAGTAACAACTAAAATCCCACACTTTGTTTAATTATCTGCTGTCTCCATCTTGAAATTCCTAATAATTTATTTTAAAGGGATTCTGAATTTTCATTTTGTGCTAAGCCCTACAAATTATGTAGCTGGCCCAGTCTGTAGCAAGATCCACATAAGAATGCTAAAATTAGGCTGGGCACGGTGGCTCACACCTGTAATTTTAGCACTTTGGGAGGCTGAGGTGGGTGGATTGCCAGAGCTCAGGAATTCAAGACCAGCCTGGGCAAAAAGGTGAAATCCTGTCTCTACTAAAATACAAAAAACTTAGCTGGGCTTGGTGGTGTGCCCCTGTAATCCCAGTTACTTGGGAGGCTGAGGCAAGAGAATTGCTTGAACTCGGGAGGCGGAGGTTGCAATGAGCCGAGATCACGTCACCGCACTCCAGCCTGGGCGACAGACCGAGACTCCATCTCAAAAAAAAAAAAAAAAGAATGCTAAAATTAGTGGGTAGAAGTGAGGTAGGAGGCAGCAGTACTTAACTCCAGACAAGATTGAAAACTGGCTGAATTAGAGAAGAGGCACCAAAAATATCTCTCCATAAGACCCATCCACCAGCGCCATGACAGTTTACCACTGCCATGGCAACATCTAGAAGTTACCACCCCTTTTTCTAGAAATTTCTGAATAATCCATCACCTAATTTGCATATAAAATACAGGCCCAGCACAGTGGCTTACGCCTATAACCCCAGCACTTTGGGAGGCCAAGGTAGGTGGATCACTTGAGGTCAGGAGTTCAAGACCAGCCTGGCCAACATGGTGAAACCCCATCTCTACTAAAAACATAAAAAATTAGCTGGGCAGGGTGGCACATGCCTGTAGTCCCGGCTACTCAGGAGGCTGAGGCAAGAGAATTGCTTGATCCTGGGAGGCAGAAGTAGTAAGCCAAGATCGCACCACTGCACTCCAAAAGAATAAAATAATAAAAAATAATAAAGTACACATAAATATGACCGCAAAACAGCCCCTGCACTGCTGCTCTGGGCACACAGCCCATGGGTAGTCTTGCTACACAAGAAGAAGTTCCTCTGCTGCTGCTCTTCACTACCACATCAATAAAAGTTTACACCACTGTCTAACACCGGCTCACCCTTGAATTCTTTCCTGAGCAAAGCCAAGAACCCCCTCTGGCTAATCTCCAATTTGGAGGGTCACTTGCCCTGCATCAGAAGCTTAAGAAAAATCAGGATATTTCAGTAACTTCAAAGTATCTCCCCCAAAATACTTGTTAATTACAAGGGGGGAAATAGAAACTTTGCAGTGGAGTAACCAGACAGACACTGTCTTAGCCAAGCAATCAGAGTTAATATCATGTAGCCTGACATGGTGCACTGGTCGAAAAGCATTATTTCTGCATTATTCTCTCCTAAAATCCGTAACCTGAATGTAATCATGAGAAAACAGTAAATGGACTCAAATTGACGAACATTCTACAAAATACCCAACCATTACTGTTAAAAATTGTCCAGGTCATGAAAAACAAGAAAAGACTGAGAAACTGTCACAGATGAGAGATTCAGACAACTAAATCCAAACAGGATCCTAGATTGGATCCTGGACAGAAAAAGGACATTAGGTGGAAAACTAGGGAAACCCAACTGAAATCTACATATTAATTAACACTGTTGAGTCAATATTACCTTTCTGACTGAAAGTCATTGTACACCATGATTCTGGAAGACAGTAGGGGAAGCTGAAAGAAGGATTTAAGGAAACTCTCTGTACTATCTTTGTAATTCTTTAAGTCTAAAATTATTTCAAAATTTAAAAAAATAACAAATCATAATTTAAAAAGTAGTGATGAAATATACCATAAGCAAAACCTAAAGCATGTGACCCTATGGGAAGAGGAACTTGCATCTCATATCACAGACAAGAGTGAATCTCCCTAATACATAAAGACCTTCTAGAAAAACATCAATAACCCAATAAGAGAAAAATGAATAAATAATTCAAAGAAAAGAAAAACAACTGGCTCTTAAACATACAAGATCATCAAACTCTCTCATAAGACAACTGCAAATTAACTCTACAGATAATTGTCACCTATCAGATTGGCAAAAATCCAATTAGTTGATAACACTCAGATAGTGAGTCTGTGGAGAAAGAGGAACTTTCAAACATTTTTTGTGGGAATGTAAACGGGTACAACCACTTCTGGAAAGCAATCTGACAGTATCTATCAAAATTAAGATAAATCAGCCAGGCATGGTGGCTCATGTGTATAATCCCAGCAGTCTGGGAGGCTGAGGCAGGAGGATCATTTAGCTCAAGAGTTTGAGACAAGCACAAGCAACAGAGCGATACCCCATCTCTACAAAATATGTTTAAAATTAGTTGGCTATGATGTAGTCCTAGCTACTTGAGAAACTGAGGTGTGAGGACTGCTTGGGCACAGGAGTTTGAGGCCATAGTGAGCCCTGATGGTGCCACTGCACTCCAGCCTGGGCAACACAGCAAGATCCTAAGATCAATCCTTTGACCCATTCCACTTTTACATTACAGATTGATTTGTACAAATCCAAAATGCCTGCATGTATAAGGCTGCTCATGGTAACACTGCTTGTAACAGTAAAACAAGTAGTATACATCCATCAATAGAGGGCCGGTTAAATAAAGTTAAGGCCCCACCATAATGCAATACCTTATACACATACAACTATGAAAAATGAGGTTATCAGGACCTAGTGGGAGAGGGAAACAAGGAGGTGTTGGTCAAAGAGTACAAAGTTTCAGCTATTCAAGATGAACAAGTCCTAGAGATCTGCTGAACAGCATGGAACATATAGTTAACAATACTGTATTGTATACTTAAAATTGTGTTAAGAGGATAGAGCTCATATTAAATGTTCTTATCACACCCACAAAAAAAGAGGAAGAGAGAGAGGAGTCTTTTAGAGGTGATGATGTTTATGGCTTTGTTATGGTGACAGTTTCATGGGTGTATATTTATTTTCAACTCATCAAAATGTACCAATTGAATATATATAGCTTTCTGGCATGTCAATCATACCTCAATTTAAAAAAAAAGAATGACGAAACTCTCCATCTACTAGTAAGGAAAGAACTCCAAGATTTACCAACAACTGTTGGGGGAAAGGTTGCAGAACAAATAGTGTCCACATTCTGCATTTAAAAAAAGAGGGGAGTAACAACAAGCAAAAAACCAATAACCCCATTAAAAAGTAGGCAAGAGACATGAACAAACGCTTCTCCAAAGAAGATATACACATGGCCAATGAACATATGAAAAAATACTCCACACCACTCATCATCAGAGAAATATGAATCAAAACCATAATGAGATACCATCTCACACCAGTCAGAATGGCTGTTACTACGTCAAAAAGAACAACAACAACAGCAACAACAACAAAACAGCTGATGAGGCTGTGGAGAAAATGTTTAAACACTGTTGGTGGGAATGTAAATTAGTTTAATCACTGTGGAAAGCAATTTTGAGATTTCTCAAAGATCTTAAAGCAGAGCTACCATTCAACCCAGCAGTTCCATCACTGGGTATATACCTAAAGGAAAACAAATAGTTCTACCAAAAGACTCATGTACTTGCACGTTCATCACAGCGCTATTCACAATAGCAAAGTCATGGATTGGGGCTCATCCATGGTGGATTAGATAAAGAAAATGTGGTACATCTATGCTATGGAATACTAAGCAGCAGTAAAAAAGAACGAAATATTATTTACAGCAACATGGATACAGTTGGAGGACATTATTCTAAGTGAATTAATGCAGAAACAGAAAACCAAATGCCACGTGTCCTCATTTGTAAGTGGAAGCTAAACACTGGATATACATGGACACAAAAATGGCATAAGAGACCCTGGAGACTACTAGAGAGGGGAGGTTGGGAGGGAGGAGGGCAAGGGTTGAAAAACTAACTATTGGGTACTAAGCTCACCACCTGGGTGACTGGATCAATAGTACCGTAAACTTCAGCATCACACAATATATCCAGGTACCAAACATGCACATAATACCTCCTGAATCTAAAATACAAATTGAAATTATTTATTTAAAAAAGGAACAAGAATCTATATTTGAAATTTCTTCCATTTACATGGAGAAACTGGAGGAATATATAAGAAACTAAAAACAGAATTTCAGAGGACAAAGAAGGTGGTAGGAATTAGAGACAGGGAGTAAGAGAAAGGGAGAAATTGTTCACAATACGTTGGTTCCTATTTCTGAATTGTGAGCCATGGAAATATATTACCTATTCAAAAAAATTTAAAACTTCAGGGAAATAAATAATCATATAAAGAAAGGGTGACTACAACCAAAAACACAATTATACTCTGAGCATAATAGGCATTCCTTAAAAATAAAAGATGGTTTTTTATATTAGTATTGACAACAAAAAAACATGTGTAAGACCCAAACATTTCAAAATAAGCTGTCTTTTAAACACACCAAACCTGAATCACCAGACTGTGAGAAACAGTATACATTTTATTTTTATTCCTGTTACGTACCTTGAAAAAAAGTACTTTTTTTTTTTTTAACAGAGTCTCACTCTGTCACCCAGGCTGGAGTGCAGTGGTGCTATCTTGGCTCACTGCAACCTCCACCTCATGAGTTTGAGCAATTCTCCCACCTCAGCCTCCCAAGTAGCTGGGATTATAGGTGCACGCCACCACGCCCTGCTAATTGCATACGGAGTATCCTAAAATGAAACCTTCTGAAGAATGAGGTTGATGCTCCTATACCAGATTGGAAAGATGATTGCGATATTAGCAAGTGAAAAAAACAAGTTGCAGTTTTGTAAACAGCATGATTCTATTTGTGTAGAGATAACGTGTCTTGAAACATCCAGCATCTGCTAACAATGCGTAACACTGAGAACCGAGACTAGGAAGGGGGGTGGGTTGGAAAACATTTACTTTTTTGGATGAATTATGCTATCTATGTGTATCCATTACTCTTTTGTCTTTTATTGTGGTGAAATATACACAACATAAAATGTGCCACTTTTTAACCATGTTTAAGTGTACAATTCAGTGGCATTAAGTACATTCACATTGCTGTGCCACCGTCATCGTCATCACCATCCATCTTCAGAACATTTCACCTTCCCACACTAAAACTGTACTCATTAGACACGAACTCCTCATTTCTCCCTCCCCTCAGGCTCTGGTTACTACTATTCTATGTTCTTTCTCTATGAATTTGCCTACGTACTTCATGTAAATAGAATCATACGGGATTTTTCCTTTTGTATCTGGCTGATTGCACTTAGGGTAATTTTTTTCAAGGTTCACTCATGTTAGCATGTATCAGAATTTCCTTCCTTTTTTGTTTGTTTGTTTTTGAGTTGGAGTTACCCTCTTGTTGCCCAGGCTGGAGTGCAGTGGTGCGATCTTGGCTCACTGCAACCTCCGCCTCCCAGGTTCCAGTGATTAGCTGGGATTATAGACACCTGTCACCATGCTGGCTAATTTTTGTATTTTTTAGTAGAGACGGTGTTTCACCATGTTGGCCAGGCTGATCTCTAACTCCTGACCTCAGGTGATCTGCTTGCCTCGGCCCCCCAAAGTGCTGGGATTACAGATCTGAGCCACCGAGCCCAGCTGATTTCTTCCTTTTTAAGGCTGCATAATATTCAATTTATGAATACAACACATTTTGCTTATTTATTCGCCTGTTGATAAACACTTGGGTTGTTTCTACTTTTTTACCCTCGTGAATAAAGCTGCTATGAGCATGAGTGTATAGCTATCTATCTTTTTGAGTCCCTGCTTTCAATTCTTTGGGGTATAGAACTAGATAAGGAATTGCTAGATCATATATTGATTCTATGTTTAACTTTTTGGGAATTATCATACTGTCTTCCACAGAGACTATACCATTTTACATTCCCAGTCAGGCTCACATCTGTAACCTCAGCACTTTGGAACAATGAGGTGGGAGGATCACATGTGCCCAAAAGCTCAAGGCTTCATTGTGCTATGACAGCTCCACTGAACTCAGCCTGGGCCATAGTGAGACTCTGCCTCTAAAAAAGTTAAATTAAATTAAATTAAAATACATTCCCCCAAGCAATGAACAAGGATTCCAATTTCTCCACATCGCATCTATTATTTTCATAACACTGCATTGTAGTTTTAAAATCTCACTCTTGTGACTTCAATAAGTTCTCTAATTTGTACCTCTCATTAACATTATGTTTCTATGACAAATTATAGCAGAACAGGGATCTTCAATGAGGGCAGATCACTTGAGGTCAGGAGTTTGAGACCAGGCTGGCCAACATGGTGAAACCCCGTCTCTACTAAAAATATGAAAATAAGGCCAGATGCGATGGCTCGCGCCTGTAATCCCAGCACTTTGGGGGGGCCAAGGTGGGCAGTTCACCTGAGGTGGGGAGTTCAAGACTAGCCTTATCAACACGGAGAAACCCCATCTCTACTAAAAATACAAAATTAGCCGGGCATGTTAGCACATGCCTGTAATCCCAACTACTCAGGAGGCTGAGGCAGGAGAATCATTTGAACCCAGGAAGCAGAGGTTGTGGTGGGCTGAGATCACACCATTGCACTCCAGCCTGGACAACAAGAGCAAAACTCTCGTCTAAAAAAAAAAATTATCCGGGCATGGTGGCAGAATCCTGTAATCCCAGCTACTCGGGAGGCTGAGTCAGGAAAACTGCTTGAACCCAGGAGGTAGAAGTTGCAGTGAGCCGAGATCTTGCCACTGCACTGCAGCCTGGGCGAAGACAGAGTGAGACTCTGTCTCAATCAATCAATTAACAAAATAAAATAAATGCATTAACCATTTGTTTAACATCAGTGGAGGTCTTCCAGGAGAAGGAGGAAACACCTCAAAGCTTAGGTGCCTTCTGAATCTGACAGCCTGGGGACAGCTGTCCCAGCCCAGCCCATGGCCAGGCTACCCTCGAATTCACCACACATCCTAGTCCCTGCCAGGGCAGGCACTGAGAGGTGATGATGCGGGGTCTACTGAAGGCCCCACGGGAATTCCAGAGTCCAGGACACAGTTTCATTTTAAAACTTCTGGGTGTACAAAACCCAGCACCAACCTCCCGCCCCCACCCTGCCCACACCGGCAGCAGCCTAGGGTCTAAAACGTTCAGAAAGAGCCCAGCATTTACCTACTACCGATTTTATCACCAGGTTGGCTCTCTATGCAGCAACTGCAGAGGCACAGGGAGGCACACGTCGGCGCCTGCTCCACGCTCCTGCCTCATTTTCGTGGAGACATGGCTGGGGGCTTTGGGCACAGAGAGGTGTGTGTAGGGGCTGCCTGGGGATCCTGGGGAGGAGCAGGGATGCCGGCACACCACTCCTTTCCTGCCTTCTCCAGCCTCACTTCCAGGTGATTCCTTCCCTGGCCCATTTCTACCCATTTTCCAGACAAAGCAGGTGAGACCTGGTATGATGAGAGAATTGGTGTCTAGACAAATCAAACACCTTGCTTAAGGTTGCTCAGTAGTAAGTGGGAAACCGGGCCTCAAATCCAGATTTTCTGATTTGTTTTTCTTCTTCTGGAGCCAGCAAGCCCGTGTCTCATCCTCTTAGTGCTTGCTCTTTGCTGGGTCTTAGTTATGAACAAATCCAAATGACAGTGCCTGGATGTTAACGGGTTCACAATTTAAATATTTTCATTTTCTCAAGGGATCCAAAGATCCTGTATTAACCCAGGCTGGTAAAAGAGCTAGTGCTAAGTAGAGAGAACTTTCTGGAACTCTCAAATTGCAGCATCTTGGTGTTCAGTAGCTGAGCCGTCAAGCCCAGGTCCATGCTCTCATTCCCTTCTTCGGCGCCTCTGCCCTCTCTGCCAGTGACTCATCCTCCCACACTTTCCCTCTTCTCTCCTGTGCCCATTTGCTCCCCACCCAGCTTTGCCACATCAGGGCTCTCCTGTCTACCCTTAGGGTGACCAGAGGCAGAAGTCACAGGATGGGGGAGAAACTGACCCAGATCACTTGGGATGAAATGGTTCCAGCATCGCAGTGAGGCATCTCATTGAGATGAGATGAGGCTTTGGAGAGAGAGTGAAGGTGTACTTGGTTTGGGGGAGGCAGAGCTTTAGCTGGCTCTAGCTGCCACTCCCAAGTGAGCATGGAAGTGAGGGAGGTGTGGGATGAGTCAAGGGGTGCGTTGCCTAACAGGAAGCCAGGATGGTGGAGGGGCTGGGAGGACGGCACAGGAGGAGTGCAGACTATGCTGGACCAAGGCAGGAGACGCTGGGCAGATATGGGCTCCCTGAGAAGCAGGGAGGGAGTTGCTGTAGTTACTGTTGCTGTCTGGCTGCAGAAGCCAGAGGTCAAGTTCAGGCATGCTGGTTTCTAGGGAAATGAGCTCATGAGCTCTGACATGTCGTCACCCCGCAGGAACCTCCAGCATGAGTCAGCATCTGCCAGGTTTCTCTGGTTCTAGCCTCACTCTACACAGCAGTCAAAGTTCATGAGAGAGGGTATGTTTGGCCCAGGTGGAGTCACACCCCCTGGCAACCTGGCAGGTGAGGGATGCTTCCTCTGAGGCACCTGACTGGGACAGGTGACTTCCTGGAAGGAGGTGGGGCTGCTGCATCTGGGAGGAGTAAATGCTGGGAAGTGAGATGACTAAAAATCATTCCAGTCCAATAGTGAAAGGACTGGCCTCTGAATTTATCCCTAAACATGAGGATTTGAATTGCTCAGTGGCTTTAAAAATATCTAAAAGATATTGTATCCAATTGCCAAACAACTGCCAGGCACTTCCTCTGCCTTAGCCATTTCTGGGGTTTTCATCAAGCCTGTAGCTCCAGGTAATGGTCCAGCTGCTGATTGCTGTGGAACAAGACATGTGAAGCTCTGTCTGTGAGTTACTGTTTGGGTTGTGACGTTTCTCACTGCAGATTTCCTGCCAAGCCTCTCTCCCGTTCTACATCCACCCACAAGACATATGGAGACTTCTCTGGAAGCAGGCCCTGGGAGGCCCACCCAGCCCACCGTGACTTCACACCCAGGCATGTTCAAGGCTAGAATCCTCCTCCAGCTGGGCTCAGCAACGTCCCTATTTAACACAGGCGAGTAATACACATGCACTAGGGTGCAGTACTGTTTCGGTTACTAAAGGCTGACAGCAACCTAACGTCCATCAGGGGAAGATGTATTACATAAATCATGGTGACCCATCTAGCATGCTTCCAGGGGGAAAAAAAAAAGGAAGAAGTCATGATTCATTCACTGTTCAGCCATCAGAGAATGAAGCAGTGCTCTGTTTGTATGAAAATGGAATGATCCCCGATCTATGCTGTTCAAAGCAAGGTGCCAAACTTCGGGCAGAGTACAGCATCCCTTGTGTAAAAACTGCACACATATTTTAGGCACTCTCACATGTATAGGTGGCAGGGACAAAATTATTAAAGCAGAAGCGTTCAGAGTTTCCCCACCCTCACTAAGGAATCACAGAACTTTATAAGGCAGTAGAAAAAGCAGACAGTAGGATGGAGAGTCGAGGAGAGAGGGGACCTGGGAGAAAGAGAGGAAGAGACTTGGGGGTCAGACAGAAAACAATTGTCTTTTTTTGTTTTGTTTTTTGTTTTGAGATGGAGTTTCACTCCTATTGCCCAGGCTGGAGTGCAATGGTGCAATCTTGACTCACCACAATCTCCACCTCCTGGATTCAAGTGATTCTCCTGCCTCAGCCTCCTGGGTAGCTGGGATTACAGGCATGCACCACCACGCCCAGATAATTTTGTATTTTTAGTAGAAACAGAGTTTCACCATGTTGGTCAGGCTGGTCTCAAACTCATGACCTCAGGTGATCTGCCCAACTTGGCCTCCCTGTTGGGATTACAGGCATGAGCCACCACGCCCGGCCAAAAAACAATATTTTAAGAAGCTTTGTAGGGTGGTATTGTAGAAGACAATTTTCATTCTCTTGAGCCGTCCAGCATCTGATCCTCTGTCTGTTAAAGGAGCCCCGTCTTTAGAAGGCAAAATTCCCTTCACAATAGAAGCTAAAAATGCCAGAGACTCATGTCCTCAGTTTTCCTTGCAGGAAGGGTTGGTACACATGACTCTACCAATCAAATGTACTCACCCAGTGTCTGAATCAGAAATTAGTCACAGGAGCCTGGGCAACATGCCAAGACTCCATCTCTACAATAAAATACAAAAATTAGTTGGGCGTGGTGGTGTATGCCCATGGTCCCAGCTACTCAAGAGGCTGAGGTGGGAGGATTGCCTGAGCCTGAGAGGTTGAGGCTACAGTGAGCAGAGGTCCTATCTCACAAAAAGAAAGAAAAAAAAATTAGTCACACGAAGCACTCTGTAAAACCCACTCAGTCCATGAGATGGCAGTGGTGGCAGTACCTCCAGTCTCCCGGGTGGCAGCTACTGCCACCACGCAGCCAGCAACCAGGACCCAGAGTGGGTGTCATGCTGTTGCAAGCCACAGTCCGCAGTGCCTATGTCTGTGTTCATGTTATAACCAGACCAACTCTGCCACATGATTTTGGGGATTGGTCTCATCTGTAGAGCCTCCCAGCTGTGAGTCATCCAGAGATTCTATGAGCACCAGTATTGTCCAACAGAAAACAGTGATTTCTGCTGCTTACAACTGCAAATCCTAACACATGTGCATGTGTTATGTACCTCTGTTCTTAGCACTCTCCAGGGATCTTAAGAACTAGACTAGCTCAAACATGAGGTCATATTTGTATTTCTTTTGCACAGTCACTGTGATAAGGCAAGAGAATGGAAGCCCAGTTTTATTGGGGTGACATAAAACGTGCGCATCAGACACTGTGAATGTTGGAAAAGATACTTGCCAATCTGTTCACAGTTTGGTCCCTGAGAAATGAGAATGCCATGGGGAGGGGGACTTTTTCTTCTCATTTTACATTTTTCCTTACTGTTTGAATTTTTTTTACTATATTCATGTATTATCTTTAAATTTTTTAAAGTTTAAAATAATTTTTTTAAAGTAATACATCTACAAACATATCAGAATGTCTACATGAGAGAAAAGATAAATAATACATGTATTCTGGCAAAAGGCAGAGCCTCTGGAAGAAGCAGGTGGTGAGGAACTGGTAGTCTGCTAACATCAGTTGAGAATCTTAATTTGGTGGGCTGTCAGGACTGCAGACTTTTTTTTTTAGTTGTTTTTTGGCATATCTTTCCTTTTTTTTTTTTTTTTTTAAGAAAGAGGGTCTCACTCTGTTGTCTAGGCTGGAGTGCAGTGGCAGTGTCAAAGTTGATCTCCTGGAATCAAGTGATCCTACCACCTCAGCCTCCCAAGTAGCTGGGACTACAGGTGGACACCACTATTCCTGGGTAGTTTTTTACATTTCTTTTAGGGACAGGGTCTTGCTATGTTGTCCAGGCAAGTCTCAACCTCCTAGCCTTAAGCCATCCTCCCGCCTTAGCTTCCTGAGTTGCTGGCGTGAGCCACCTTTACTGGCCTGATTTAAAAACATAAATAGAAAAGGAGGTTTTGAGTGAAAATTTGCTATGTAGGTTACATTTACTCGTGAGTGTGTGTGTGAGTGTGTGTGTGTGTGTGTGTCGACATGAGGTCTCACTATGTTGCCCAGGATCTAGGACGTGAATTCCTATTCTCGAGCAATCCTCCTGCCTCAGCCTCCAGAGTAACTGGAACTACAGGCTCTGGAGTAACTGGGACTACAGGTGTGCGGCACTGTCATAAATACCCCCAAGCGTACACACAAGCTACATTTACTTGTGTGTATGCTTGTGAGTATTTACGAATGAATGACGGAAAAGTATGATCACCGTTGTCCATTTATATTTATATTCAGGAGGCAAGTTTGTAAGCACCCTAGAGAAAATCAGGCAGCCCCTATCAGACTCCTCACATCGTCTGTGCCAGTATCAAAGGAGACCAGGTCCAGGTGAGGAGATGAAGTAACCTTCCTCTGCCTGCCCTCCCTGCAAGTCCCGGGCAGGCTTGGGAAAGAAAGGTGACGACATGCTTGCTTCATCACTCTGCGGTGGGCCAACCGCCCAGCTCATGGCATCTTCATCAGGAGGGCACAGGGGTGTGGGCTGGCTGCTGGCTTCATTTTATTTTCGGAATTTGATGTTCATCCCCATAGGAAAACAGGTGAGCAACATCATGAAAAGCAGACCCAAGGATGGAACACCCACGACGGCTGTCGGCAGATCCAATTTCCACCTCCAGAGGGTGCCTCCGGCGAGTGCCTCACACTGCAGTCAGAGCATACCACCAGCAGAATCCTGGAGCTCCGGCCCGACCCTACTCTGCTCTGGCAGTGGAGAGAGAGGCCAGCGGGGATTCTAGCCTTTGCTCTCGACTCACTCCCTCCTCACTCTCGGGCAGGGGCCATAAACTCAGTCCCTGACTGTTTTGATCGCTGGGGCCTGGGGTGAAAGGCAGGGTAGCCCAAGGAGCAGAGAACATGGAAAGGCATGTGTGGACACCATACCCAGACTGTAAAAAGAGGAGCGGTCAAGAGCGAAAGGTCACAGTGAGTTAGTTCCTGCTCCAGCCTGCTCCTGCCAGCTGAAGGTGGATTCTTAGGTGTCAGAATGAAAAGATGGGTTCTGGGCTGAGGACAAAATAAATATTTTTATGAAAGAAACAAGACTGCAGAGGCTGGCCAGGCATGGTGGCTCATGCTTATAATCCTAGCACTTTGGAGGCAGAGGGGGCAGGATCGCTTGAGCCCATAAGTCTGAAGCCAGCAACATGGTCTTTTTTTGTTTTGTTTTTTGTTTTGAGATGGAGTTTCAAAAAACAAAAAGATGCTGTCTCTACAAAAAATACAAAAATTAGCCAGGGATGGGGGTGGCACACCTCTGCTCTCAGCTACCAGGGAGGCTAAGGCGGGAGGATTGCTTGAGCCAGGGAGGCAGAGGTTGCAGAGAGCTGAGATTGCGCCACTGCACTCCAGCCTGGGCGACAGAGAGACCCTGTCTCAAAAACTGTTACTGAGGGCCTTGGGGGGGAGATTTTTTTAAAACTGCAGAAGCTTTTTGATTAGAAGATTCTCACAAAAACTACAAAGATGAATACCAGTTGCAGCTAGGTTAAAGGAAAATGAATGAGGATGATTAATCATAATAACAACCTATATGTATTTGTTGTAACCTCCTGGTTTACAGAGCGCTTTCCTTTAAACTAATGCAGTTGATCTTCACAGCAACGTTCAAGGCAGGGAACATACTTCATCCAGGCTCAAGGGTCATGCTATAAAATTGTGTTTCCATTCAGAAAAGCACTTTAAAGATCTAATTCATTGGCTAATACTGTTTGACATTGTTGGATAGAATTGGCTATAGCACTGAAAAGGTAACTAAAGCATATTTAGATCTTTGTGATATCCATAGAGACATCTTTGAAGTCTCTTTGCTGAGTGGCAGGACCAGGCCCAGACATCATGGTTTTCCCCTCAGTCCTCCCCCTGGCTTGCTCAGCATCACAGTCTCCGTGTATAACCCATGCCCACGCTGTCCCTTAGCTTACAAGTTTGTCTGTAGAGCTAACAGTTTGTGATTCGCCAGTATTTGCTTTTTGAAATATTTTTTCTATATTTACTTTTATGGTAATAAAAGTTTTATTAGAAAAGACACCTAAATTTATGGATCACATCAAATAATCTCTGAGTTAGCCACACCCAGGGAAAAACCAGCCTGCAGACCCCAAGTGGACAGCAGGACCCTGGCGTGAGGGCAGCAGTCAGTGCTCCTCCTGAAGGCTAGCACAGAGCCTGGGGGCAGTGGAGAATGCCTGCCCCCATATGGGAAATAATGTGTATCCAACCTGCCACCCAGAGATGCTAGAGAAATTACTGCACTACCAGTGGTAGAATCACTTTGCCTGGGTAGCCATGCACTGCTCCCATATATGTATGGATGTTACCATTGTTATTTTTATGGTTGCCTTCTCTTCTTTCTACTGGGCATTTTGAGTCTCTCTGGAGGGGCCAAGCCTTTTGGAAACATGAAACACTGTATGCAGTTGAACATCATGAGTTAAAGGTACAGAAAACTGGCAGGTAGGCCGGGGGTGGTGGTTCAGTCCCAGCAATTTGGGAGGCCAACGTGAGAGGATTGTTTGAGCTCAGGAGTTTGAGACCAACCTGGGCAACATAGTAAGACCCCAACTCTACAAAAAAAAATTTTTTTTAATTCACAGGGTGTGGTGGTGTGTACCTGTAGTCCCAGCTACTTGGAAGCTGAGATAGGCGGACTTGAGCCCAGCCTTGACTGGTCCAGCCCAACGAGACCCTGTCTTAAAAAAAAAAAAAGAAAACAAGCTGGCAGGTGGCTCCTCAGAAAAGTCTCAGGGTATCTGTTGCCCGAGCAGCTTGTTGGGGAGCCCTGCCCATACGAAGCTCATAGCCGAAGCCATTCTGTCGCTAAGAGATAACTTGTCCTTGTCACCTCCCGCCTTCACGGCCCCCTCCCTGCTTGGAAGCCCGGCTCCACTGCAGTCACTGAAGTCATTACACTGGAGCTGAAGTCCAGCTGGCTGTGAGCTGCTAGGAAGCCAGAACTGTGCTTCAGGCTGTGGAAGGAAGTGGAGAATGGGAGGAACAGCCTGTAGGGAGCCCAAAGGCTTGGGGCCTGGGTTCCTGCTCAGCCGAGGGACACCTGTAGGCATCTGAGCCTATTTTTCTATCTGTAAAGAGGGAAATAAGCCCTGCCTGCCTTGTCGGGCTTACAAACCAATATAATAAGCACTAATCACTGAGGCTAACGAGCCCAGGAAGTGTGGCTAATCCCAATTCAGATGTGCTCTAACTGGAAAATATATACCAGACTTCAAAGCTGGTACCAAAAACTGATATCAAGTCCCTCAGTTATTTTTATGTTGCTTATGTGTTGAAATAATATTTTTGACACATTAGGTTAAAGTGTATATTAAAATTAATGCCATCTGTTTCTTTTTTCTTTTTTTTTTTTTTTTTTTTTTGAGACAGGGTCTCGCTCTGTCACCCAGGCTGGAGTGCAGTGACATGATCATAGCTCACTGCAACCTCCAACTCCTGGACTCAAGCGATCCTCTCACCTCAGCCTCCTGAGTAGCTAGGACTACAGGCACGCCACTGTGCCCAGCTAATTTTTCTGTAGAGGTGGGGTCTCACTATCTTGCCCAGGCTGGCTGAAACTCCTGGGCTCAACTGATCCTCCCACCTCTGCCTCCAAAAGTGCTAGGATTAGAGGAGTGAGCCACCTCACCTTACCGAGACTGCCTGTTTCTTTTTTCTTTTTGTTTTGAGATGGAGTCTCATTCTGTCAAGCAGGCTAGAGTGCAGTGGTGTGATCTCAGCTTACTAGTTCAAGCCATTCTCCTGCCTCAGCCTCCCAAGTAGCAGGGATTACAGGCGCTTGCCACCGGGCCTGGCTAATTTTTGTAGTTTTTAGTAGAGACAGGGTTTCACCATGTTGGCCAGGCTGGTCTTGAACTCCTGACCTCATGATCCACCTGCCTAGGCCTCCCAAAGTGCTGGGATTCCAGGTGTGAGCCACTGCACCTGGCCCTTGTTTTTTTTAAAATGTGACTTCTAGAGAAAATTACAGTTACATATGGGCTTATATTATGTTTCTACTGGACAGTACTGGTACAGCAATGAGCTACTTGGATGGATGGAGTTATTAGAACCCTATTTCTTCTGTTCTCATCTTCTTGAATCTTGCAGAATGTGGCACAGGCAGAAGGCCTTGAAAAATCCCTGTCCAAAATAAAAGTCTTAGATTTTTCAGCTGAAAGAGTCGGATACTCCAGCTACCTCTATTTCCCACCTCTCAATGCAGGTAAACAAACTGAGCCCTTGAATGGTATTCTCCTAATTATCAACCAGCAAGACCATCATTTTTCCCAGTAGTCTGGGGACTTTTCTATCAGAGCACTGACTCCAAATATCTTTTTGTAATTAGCTTTTAGTTTGATAAAAACTGCTTTTGTTTCCGTCGCTCTCGGGTTCTTTCTCCTTTCAGAACTGCCCCCATTTTCTCCAGCAACCTAATAATAAAGCAGCTCTGGGTTTCCTGTCCACATAAAGGCCCTAGGGTTGACAGAATTGAGTTATAGTGGCCTCAGACAGGAAAGCACTAAACCCAAGGGATGTCCCTCTTCCTGGGCTTCAGCGGGCTCAGCTCTAAGATGGGTCCATTTACCTCCTTACCTTGTGTTTGCCTTAGGGCAAAGGTCCAGTGAAAGGAGAGACATGAGTGTTAAGTCTTTTGTGGGTAAATCATCTATCAGAAACTTTTGACTATTGGCCGGGTGCGGTGTTTCACATCTGTAATCCCAGCACTTTAGGAGGCCAAGGACGGTGGATCACCTAGGTCAGGAATTCGAGACCAGCCTGGTCAACATGGTGAAACCCCGTCTCTACTAAAAATACAAAAATTAGCTGGGCATGGTAGCATGGGTCTGTAATCCCAGCTACTCAGGAGGCTGAAGCAGGAGAATGGCTTGAACCCAGAAGGTGGAGGTTGCAGTGAGGCCAAGATCTTACCATTGCACTCTAGCCTGGGCAACAGAGGGAGACTCCATCTCAAAACAAAAACAAAAACAAAAAACACTTGTGACTATTAATGGATAAGAAGAATGAGCAAATGTTTGGCACAGAATCCTCAGGGGGCTCATCAGCCTTCGACAGCAGGAGCTTTAAATGATAGGATCTTGAGAGTCTGAGAACATCTAAGCCCCATTTTACAGGTGATAAAACCAAGGGCACAGAAGAAGAGGGGAAGGGCCTGGTCCAAAGACCAGAAACCAAGATTGCAGATGCTTAGGGAGTGCACTTTGTACCCAGTTAGTACTCCATACCTCTTCGCTTTAAAATTTTCAAATAGCATTCTTATCTTATCGCAAAGCAGTATCTTTTAGAAATTTTTGAAAATACAGAAAAAATAGTCCATAATCCCCCCAACCAGAGATTGTCCCATCAACTGTGGTATCTGGTACTTTTTCTACTCATGTGAACATAGCTATATGTTTTTATTTTACAAAAATATGATATGACTACAATATTTTATTATTTGTTTTCCCCCCTCCTTTTATGCTATTATTACATTAAGGACTACAAGGAATTGTATTGAATGAATATGTAATTGACCACCAATTATTGGGCATTTAGGTTTTCTCTAGTCTTTCTCTATTATAACAGTGCTACAATGAGCATTCTTGTAGGGTTTTTATTTTCTTGTACACTTTCATGATTATTTTCTTTTTAAGATTATTTATGATTTTGACAACTGCTCTCCAAAATGTTATAACTTTCCACTCCTCCAGCAATACATGAGAGTACCCATTTCTTCAGCCCTCTAATACAATTGGGGTTTTATTATTTTCTTCATCTTTGCCAGTTTGACAGGTAAAACTTCCCTTTCTCCGCTTACTGCAGAAAATGGAACCTTCTTCATGGGTTACTGTCCATACATCTTAGTTTTCAATAACCTTCCTCATCATACCTTTTCCTTGCCCATTTTCTCTACAGAAGTCTATTGTCTTATTTCTATGATCTCTTTGCCTATTAAAGATATTAATTCCTTGTCTCACATGCTGCAGCTCTTACTGGTTGTTGTTGTTGTTGTTGTTGTTGTTTTTGAGACGGAGTCTTGCTTTGTCGCTCAGGCTGGAATGCAGTGGTACAATCTCAGCTCACTGCAACCTCTGCCTCCTGGGTTCAAGCGATTCTCCTGCCTCAGCCTCCCGAGTAGCTGGGATTACAGGCGCCCACCACCACGCCCAGCTAATTTTTTGTATTTTTAGTAGAGATGGGGTTTCACTGTGTTAGCCAAGATGGTCTCGATCTCTGGACCTCGTGATCTGCCTGCCTCAGCTTCCCAAAGTGCTGGAATTACAGGCATAAGCCACCACGCCCAGCCCCTTATTAGTCTTTTATACTTTCTGTGTAGTGTTTTTTCATGATTATTTGGTTAAATCTCTGAGTACTTCCTTTACATCTGTGCTTTGTGTGGTTAGAAAAGTCTTTACACCATAAGGATAAACTTAACTGTGTTTTCTTCTAAATCTTGTTATGGATCTTATTAATGATTTCACTTATTAAAATTTATTTTTTACCAAACTTGAAATTATTTAAGTTGTGGTATGATTCAGAATCTAACTTTGTTTTTCTCTCCCAGATGGCCAGCCAGTTGTTCCCACTATCCCATGTATCCCAAGACTTCACCACAGTGACACTATTGACGCTTTGGGCTGGATAATTCTTTGTTGTGGGAGGCTGTTCTTGCACTGTATGATGTTTAGTGGTGCCTCTGGCCTCTATCGGATTTCAGTTGCATCCCCTCAGTTGTGACAACCAAAAATGTCTCCAGGCATTGCTAAGTGCTCCCAGGGAGACAAAACCACACACAGTTGAGTGGTTCCTTTTCCCAGTGATTTAAAATATCACTTTTACCACACAGTAAATTCCTATATATCATATATCCTTGGGTCTATTTCAGGCCTTTCAATTCTGTTCCAATGAGTTGATGACTACTCTTGAACTAGTAATACCAAACTATGTACATTATTGCAGTTCTGTGTTAACTTTTTTTTTTTGAAACGAAGTTCCCCTCTTGTTGCTCAGGCTGCAGTGCAATAGCGCGATCTTGGCTCACTGCAACCTCCACCTCCTGGGTTCAAGCGATTCTCCTGCCTCAGTCTCCCAAGTAGCTGGGATTACAGGCACCTGCCACTATGCCCAACTAATTTTTTTGTATTTTTTCTACTAAAAATCCCATCTCTACTAATGGGGTTTCACCAGGTTGGCCAGGCTGGTCTTGAACTCCTGACCTCAGGTGATCTGCCCTACTCAGCCTCCCAAAGTGCTGGGATTACAGGCTTGAGACACCATGCTGGCTTGTATTAACTTTTAAATCAGTTTATGCTCTTGCTCTCCCCACCTCTTTCTTTCTTAATCTACCACAGAGGACAGTTAAACTTTTTGAGCTATCAGGTGAGAATAGAATGAGACCCACGCAGAATCTGAGGCAAGGGAGAGTCCCAGCTTTGAGTCAGGGAGTTGCACACTGGGTGGGGCCGGCAGGCTGGTAGCTGCCTGAGGCTGATAGGACAAAGGGCGCCTGATAGGACCTGGAAGCCTATCTCCATGGTCATCTGGTAAACCTGGCGGGAAGGAGCTACAGAAAACAAAAACAGGAAGTGGGGCGGTGTTTTGAGCTGCTGGTATTACTAAGTCAGGATGGAGAAAGAATGGGGATGGGAGGACGGGATCTTTGTGATTATTTTCAGGGTATCTAGGCTTCCATTGTTTCTCGAGTAGTTAAATGTAGCCCACTAGGGAATTAGCTGTTCAAGCCTCAGTTATGTCAAATGAGCAATCACTGATGGTACACTCCCTCAAAACAGGGAATTTAGGTCCCACCTCTTCCAGCAACTACTGGGATGTACAGCTCAGGGCTGCCTCTCTGGAGGAGCCCACAGGAAGGGCTGCGAGCATTTCAGTTCTGTCTTCTCAGAAGGGCCTAGCCTTGGTTACCAAGTTGTCTCCCCCATGCCAAGGGCTGGAGCTTTGTCTCTGACCATCCAACAGTTCAGATAGAAGTAGTGACTGGGCATCCCAAGGGTACCTAGTTAGGATGGTTTCAGTTTCAAGAAAGAAAAAACACAACTCAAACTGGCTTAAACAATAAAATAAATGCATAGGCCCACATCACAGAAAAGTCCACAGGAAGGCTGCATCCAACAGCTCAATGATGTTGCCAGGACCCATTGTTTTGCTTGGCTCCATACTGTCTTCTGCATGGTAGTGGCATCCTGGATATAGGCCTGGACCCCTGTGTTCCCCAGAGGAACACCTGGGGCTGCATGCTTCCCTTTTAAAAGCAGCAGAAAATTCTTTGCTCTAAGATCTCAGCAAAAGTCCTGAGATTCACCCTGAATAGACCAGAGTTGTTCACATGCCCATCCCGGAGGATAGAACTGGCATGCCTTGATGGGCTTAGAGCTGGAATCGCTGAAGTCCCCATTAGAAGTCTCAGCCTGCTGGGAAGGGGAAAGGGAAGGGGAACGGATGCAGGGTATACACAAGGGTCCACTGCATCAAACTTCCCAAAGGGACACAGAAGGAAGTAGTTTCCAAATACTGGTGTCATTCGAGAAGCTTTGCTTCCTATGTCTTCAGTAAACTCCTAATATCATCTGCCTCTGTCAGGCAAAGTCAGGCTCTTGCTGCATGTTCTGGTCAGTTCCTCACTAAAATGCACACACAAAGCTCTAAGTGACAGGGTTCCTGTGGCAAATGGTTTTTCTGGGAAACAATTGTGGCTATTACAGCAAAAAGTGCCCTGATAAAGCAAGCTGGTCTGCCATAGCCATCACCTTCCTGAGATGCTTGGTTGCCCCTGGCTGCCAGGAGGGCTGCTCAGGAGGAACCCAGCAATGTAGCAAGCCCTAGCCTAGCGCCAGCCCAATGGCTTTGCAAAGGCAATGCCTGGAACAGCTTCTGCTGCTCTATAAAACATGTTTTTCAACACATGTCCCAGCAGTTTTGTGTCACCATCAAGTAGATCAGTGGCTCCTACCCATGACATCTGCTCTGCTTGGCGTAAAGTTCTGCAAAGTGGGATGGAGGCCATAAGGATAGAAGATGAGCCCTCTCTTTTATAGAGGCAGGGGGCAAACCAAGCCTTAGCCTGTTATGGTACCAGCATGCTTCCAGATTCTCTCAGCAGTCGGGGTACACCAAGCTGCTACAGGCAATGGGTTGCACTGGGAAAACCAGCATTCCCATGGCAGGCATTCAGAAAACGGCAGCAATATCAATGCTATTTTAATTATGCCTGCAAATCAGACTGTTCTGTTTTGTTTGTTTGTTTGTTTGTTTGAGACAGGGTTCTACCCTGTCACCCAGGCTGGAGTGCAGTGGTGTGATCTCGGCTCACCGCAGCCTCAAACCCTCCAAGCTCAAGTAGTCCTCCCTTCCCACTTCCCACGTAGCTGGAACTGTAGGCCTGTGCCACCAGGCTGGGCTATCAGACTGTTTTATTTATTTATTTTATTTTATTTTTTGAGACGGAGTTTTGCTCTTGTTGCCCAGGCTGGAGTGCAGTGGCGCAGTCTCGGCTCACTGCAACCTCCACCTCCCAGGTTCAAGCAATTCTCCCGCTTAGCCTCCCAAGTAGCTGGGATTACAAGCACCCACCACCATGCCCAGCTAATTGTTGTGTTTTCAGTAGAGATGGGATTTTACCATGTTGACCAGGCTGGTCTCAAACTCCTGACCTCATGATCCGCCCACCTCGGCCTCCCACAGTGCTGGGATTATAGGCATGAGCCACCACACCTGGCCTATCAGACTGTTTTAAATCCAACACTTCACCTGAAAGGCTCCAACAACAAAACCCTAGAAATGGGTAGCAGAGGCATTCCTACAAAGCCCCAAATCACCACGCTTGTGCTTTATTTTCCTTCTCCTTCAATAACCTGCTCATTTTTTATTGATTTTGAAGACTCTAGAAACACAGGACACAGGTTCCATGGTAGGGACTCCCTTCCCTGAGCACATGTAGGATCTCTGTCTCTGTGGTATCCAGATCTTGTGCCGGCTGAATGCCTTTTGGGAGGAGCTATTGCCAAAACACACACCGAAAGTGGTTTCAATGGTCCTTACATAATTTTCCATACACTCAGATTCTCCTAAGGAGGAGCAATCCGTTTGGCATCTAGCAGTCTCATTTATCTCAGATTTGGAAATGCTCCCACCCCCCTGGTTGGAAATTCTCTCTGTGTGTGGGCACCTGGTAAACTGTATCCTTTACTTTCACTTTCTCCACCACTGTCATGACACATTCCCTAATGTTCTGGCTGTGAGACCTTGGATTCCCTTCTTTACTTCTACAATGCCTTAGTCCTCCCATCTGTAAAATCAAACTTCCAGATTGAGTTATTGCAAAGAGTGAGTAAGTGAAAGCAAGTGAGTGTTAAATTAAGGTAAGCCAGCCACGGTGGCTCACGCCTGTATTCCCAGCACTTTGGGAAGCTGAGGTGGGCAGATCACCTGATGTCAGGGGTTCGAGACCAACCTGGTCAACATGGTGAAACCTCATCTCTGCTAAAAATACAAAAATTAGCCAGTCATGGTGGTGCACTCCTGCAATCCCACCTACTCCAGAGGCTGAGGCAGGAGAATTGCTTGAACCTGGAAGGCAGAGGTTGTAGTGAGCCAAGATCACACCACTGCACTCCAGCCTGGGTGATGAGAGCGAAACTCTGTCTCAAAAAATAATAATAAATAAATAAATAAGGCAAGCTATGACTAATTTCGTACCACCCTAATTGCTGTCTGATTTCCATTGGCCAATCCCATCTAAAAATGACATGACACAAGAAATCTAAATTATATCTATTCCATAATTACATATTTAATTACAGATCAAATTTTCACTTAAAGCAAAGACTAGAACAGAGTATGGAAAAATAACAAGAGTAGATTGGGTTTCACCAATAGGTAATTTATAATGTGCTATTTCTATAACAAGAAAAGTAAACTCCAAAGAATTGTACTGGTTAGAATTAAAACTTGAAATGCATTAAATATACATATTTTGTGATATCCATGAATGATAAAAACATCTTCCCTTTCAGCATCTGCTTTAACTATAGCTCTGATATCTATTATTATGTAACAAACTATCTCAAAACTTAATGGCTTAAAACCAGCAACATATTTTTCCTGCATTTGGAGGATCAGGGATTTGAGAGGGGCTCAGTTTGGCTGCTCTTCTCGGCTCTCATGGCATCAGTTGGAGTGTTTCAGCTGGGGCTGTAGAATCACCTTCCAAGACTGCTTGCTCACACGGCTGGCAGGCTGGGGCTGGCTGTTGGCTGACAGCTCTGCCAAAGATGTTGGCTCGGGAGAAAAGAGGAGAGAGATCTTGATTCCTCTCCATGAATCTGTTTGGACTACCTCACAACACAGCAGTCTCAGGGTAGTGAGGCTTCTTTTATGGAAGCTACTTTTCCCCAGGGCAGGTGTTCCAAGACACAGGAAGTGGAAGCTGCCAGACTCTTAAGGCATGAACCTGGGAACTGGCAGTCGCATCTACCAAATTCTACGAATCACAGCAGGTAGAGCCCACCTAGTTTTAAGGAGAGAGGACATAGACCCCACCTCTATGGGAAGAGAGTCAAAGAAACTGTGCATTCTTAAATTGTCACAGTTAGTCAGGCATCATGGGGCACCTGTTGTCTCAGTTACTTGGGAGGCAGGAATAGGAGGATCGCTTGAGTCCAGGAGTTGGAGTCTGCAGTAAGCTGTGATTGCACCACTGCATTCCAGCCTGGACAACACAGTGAGACCCCATCTCTTTTAAAAAAAATTTTTTTAACTGTCAGAGTTATCTTTTTCTTTCTTTTCTTTTATTTCCTTTTTTTTTTTTTTTTTTTTTTGAGATTTAGTCTGGCTCTGTCTCCCAGGCTGGAGTGTAATGGCATGATCTTGACTCACTGTAACCTCTACCTCCTGGGTTCAAGCGATTCTCCTGCCTCAGCCTCCTGAGTAGCTGGGATTACAGGCACCCACCACCATGCCTAGCGAATTTTTGTATTTTTAGTAGAGACAGGGTTTCACCATGTTGGCCAAGCTAGTCTCGAACTCCTGACCTCAAGTAATTCATCTCCTTCAGGCTCCTGAAGTGCTGGGATTACAGGCATGAGTCACCACACCCAAGCAGTTATCCTTTTCTTATGGCAGCCTTGCCTGATGGTGCCACAGACAAGCCATTGCCAGCATTTCTTGCCTTACATACTTCCTTATGTGCTTTCTCCCCCGTTCCTATTACTCTATCCTAACTCCTGGTCTTTGGTCCTTCTCTCACACCTGGTAATACTCATCTCCAGCTACAGGTTCAGAAGCTCTACTATGTTCTAGTGACTTCATGCAGCTCAAGAGCTTTGGAATCTGGCAGACCTGGGTTAGAACCAACTCTTTTAATTATTTGCTGTGTCCCTGGAAAAGTTGCTTAATATCCGACACTTAGTTTCTTTGCCTAAGACAAGACTAGCTCATAGGACTGTTGGGAGAATTTAGAAATAATCTATTTGACAAAAATGTTTAAGTCTGACAATACCAAGTGTTGGTAAAGGCATAGAACTGAAACTCTTATACACCACTCATGAGAGTTTAAACTGGTTCAATTTTCGGACCTATTTGGCAATATCTGATGAGATTATAAATGAACAGACACTATAGTACAGTATATACTATATAAGTATATAATATATACTGGGTTTTATTGTTTGTTTGCTTGTTGTTTGTTTGCTTTGTTTTTTTTTTGTTTTGGAAACAGGGCCTGGCTCTATCACCCAGGTTGGAGTGCAGTGGTGCCATCTCAGCTCACTGCAACCTCCACCTCACAGGCTCAAGCCATCCTCCCACCTCAGCCTTCTGAGTAGCTGAGACTACAGGTGTGCACCGCCACACCTGGCTAATTTTATGTATTTTTTTGTAGAGACAGGGTTTCTCTGTGTTGCTCAAGCTGGTCTTAAACTTGTGAGCTGAAGTGATCCGCCTGCCTGGGCCTCCCAAAGAGCTGGGATTACAGGTATGAGCCACCGCACCCAGCCTTACTGTATTATATTATAATATAATACAATAATTATACTCTTAGATTTAGATTTTAGAGAAACTCTGATACAAGTGTCCAAGGAACCCCATGTAAGAATGCTAAGGAAAGTACTCCTTAATTGGAATTAAAGGAATCTCACAACTATAATGCTAAGCAAAAACAAGTAAATTGTACAATAGGTATAGTGTGAGATCATTTACATGTGGCTTAAAACATGCAAAACAGTGTCATATTTTATTTAGTTATATGTATATAATTAATATATCATATATTTTATATATAACTATATATAATATACATATTTATATTATATATTTAGCTATATGTATGTGGGGGGGTAAAAATAAAAAGAAATAATAAACACCAAATTCAGTCAAAACCAATCCAAGCCCTGGAATCTTTTTTTTTTTTTTTTTTTTTTTTTAGACAGGGTCTCACACTGTCACCCAGGCTAGAGTGCAGTGGTGCAATTGCGGTTCACTGCAACCCCTACCTTCCAAATTCAAACAATTCTCATGCCTCAGCCGCTCAAGTAGCTGGGATTACAGGCATGCACCACCATGCCCAGCTCATTTTTTTTGTATTTTTAGTAGAGACAGGATTTCACCATGTTGACCAGGCCGGTCTGGAACTCCTGATCTCAGGTGCTCCGCCTGCCTTGGCCTCCCAAAGTGCTGGGATTACAGGTATGAGCCACTGCACCTGGCCATTATTCTTTATGCCTTTTATATGTCTGAAATATTCACAACTTTTAAAAGTTTTAAAGACCTACTTTATATTAAGCATGTGGCACAATGCTGGAACTGTGGCCAAGGTTCAGGGCACAGTAGCAACTGTTGTCATTTCTACTCGGACCAACCCTTATCACTTCCGCAGCTTCAGGATCCTCTCCTTCACTCCATCCTTAAGATAGAAAAAGTCGTTTCCATTTTTACAACAGCTTAAATGAGCTTGTGACTAAAGTCATGAAAAGCACTCTAAATCTGGTTACCTGGATTGGACCAGCTGAGTTAAATTGGATTTTGAGAGCAGTCACTTTTTTTTGAAGGTGAGCAATCCAATCTGTAAATATGCCATGTGGTCTAACAATGGACAGATTTTTGAAAGTGCTGATTTGAAAGCAAGACATGTCAATCTTCCTGGTTCAATCCCTTCATTTCTATCCAATGGATTGAAACAAGGAGCACTAATTTACCCTGTGTGGCCAATTTAGGCTGCCTGTTTCAAGTTTCTCAACTCTGCAAGCATATTGGAATGCCCAAGAGAGATTTGGAAATCTTGATGCTCAGGCGACAATTATACCAATCAAATCACAATGCCCTTGGATGGAACCCAGGTCTAAGCTCCCCAGGTAAGTCCAATGCACAGCTGTGTTAGTCCATTTTGCATGGCTATAAAGGAATACCTGAGGCTGGGTAATTTAAAAAGAAGAGAGGTTTATTTGGCTCACAGTTCTGCAGGCTGTACAAACATGGCACCAACATCTGCTTGGCTTCTAGTGAGGCTTCATGAAGCTTTCACTCATGCAGGAAGGCAAAAGGAGAACAGACATGTCACACGGTGAGAAACGGAGCAAGAGGGAGAGCAGGGGATCCCAGATCCTTTTTTGATTGTTTGTTTTAATTTTTATAGAGATTAGGTCTCATTATATTGCCCAGGCTGGTCTCAAACTCCTGGGCTCAAGTGATCCTCCCGCCTCAGCCTCTTAAAGTGCTAAAATTACAGGTGTGAGCCCCCATGCCCAGCCCCCATATTCTTTTTTTTTTTTTTTTTTCAGTCAGCGAAGCTAGAATGCAGTGGCCCAATCTTGGCTCACTGCAACCTCCGCCTCCTGATTTCAGATGATTCTCCTGTCTCAGCCTCCCGAGTACCTGGCATTACAGGCATGTACCACCATGCCCAGCTAATTTTGGGTTCTCCATGTTGGCCAGGCTGGTCTCAAACTCCTGACCTCAGGTGATCTGCCTGCTTCAGCATCCCAAAGTGCTGGGATTACAGGCTTTGGCCACCATGCTCAGCCCCCATATCCTTTTGAGCAACCAACTCTTGATGAACTAATAGAGCAAGAACTAACTCATTACCAAGGGTAGGGCACCAAGCCATTCACAACGGATCTGCCCCCATGACCCAAACACCTCCCACTCGGCCCCACCTCCAACCTTGGAGATCACATTTCCACATGAGAGTTGGAGGGAACAAACATCCTAACTATGTCAGCCAGCCAAGGTTGAGAACCACTGGCCCAGCTGGTCCCCTCCGGAGAATTACAGTCCTGAAACACCAGACACCACCTGAGAATTCAGGTTATCTTTTCCCATCCTTCCATATGTGAAGCACTAATCTCTTCTTTTTACTTTAAGTTTTTACAATTCAAGTCAATTGTGGATTAAACTGCAGTAGGAAGACTGCCTAGGCTTAGGCCTGTGACAGAGTGCTAGCTGCAGACGCCAGTATTCGCTCTCCTGCAAGTCCTTACAGATAGAACTTCAACTTTGGCTGGGTATGTGGCCACCCACTTAAAAACCAATTTCCCACGGATGGGGGCTAGGGAGAAGAGAAAGCTCTTTACCAAAGAAGGCCAACTAACAGATGTACAAGGAATGAGAGAAATAGAAAATCATTTAGCCACCACCTTCATAATAACTGATTCAGGTGAGATTTACTAGTGGATACTAAGGCCATGGGCAAAAAGACTGCGGCAGCACATGACATTCTCTCAGGCTCAAAGCATCACCCCACAGAGAATGCATTCATTCCAAGAGGAAAAGACATTTCCACAATGGAGAAACCCAGCAGACACTGCCTTTGTGGGCTGTGAAGCAATCATATCTCAGCTCCAAACCCCGCCCTCTCTGCTCTGCTGTGACACTGGGCTGGGTCCCTTCCAATGTTTGCTTGCCAGGGGCTACCCTGTTTTGCTCTGCTGAGACAGCGAGGCTGGAGGGAGGAAAAGGAACTTCCTCTTGCTCACCTCCTGTTCCCGCAAAGGGTCACCTCACATTTCTTCACTCTGACAGCAGCAGCAGCAGCAGCAGTTCCTTCCTTTTTTTTTTTTTTTCTTTGAGACAGAGACTTGCTCTGTCACCCAGGTTGGCGTGTAGTTGCACAATCTCAGCTCACTGCAACCTCGGCCCTCTGAGTTCAAACGATTCTCCTGCCTCAGCCTCTCGAGTAGCTGGAATTACAGGCGCCTGCCACCACACCCAGCTAATTTTGTATTTTTAGTAAAGACAGGATTTCACCATGTTGGCCAGGCTGGTCTTGAACTCCTGACCTCAAGATATCTGCCTGCCTCGGCCTCCCAAAGTGCTGGGATTACAGGCATGAGCCAGCACGCCCAGCCAGCAGTTCCTTCTGACATAGCAGTTGGGTCCTGTGTGTGGTTCTTCAGCTCTCACCGAACCAGCCCCTTCACGCACCTCTTCAAGTCGCCAGCTATCTGCCTCCCGTCAGCAGCTAGGGCCCAGGCCCACAGGACCCTTCCAAGCCGACACAACAGCTCTAGCCAGGGAGTGACCCTTCCTCAGAGGTCTGAGTTTCACCGTCACATGGATCTTCTCTAAGCCTCTAACATTTTTGTTTGTTTGTTTTTGAGACAGAGTCTCACTCTGTCACCCAGGCTGGAGTGCAGTGGCATGAACTTGCTTCACTGAAACCTCCACCTCCCAGGTTCAAGCGATTCCCCTGCCTCAGCCTCTTGAGTATCTGGGACTACAGGTGCACGACACCATGCCTGGCTAATATTTGTATTTTTAGTAGAGACGGGGTTCTACCATATTGGTCAGGCTGGTCTTGAACTCCTGACCTTGTGATACACCCACTTCAGCCTTTCAGAGTGCTGGGATTACAGGCATGAGCCACCGTGCCCGGCTCCCTATAACATTTTAATCATTCCAACCTCTTCTCTGCTCTTCCAGCCTTGATGGTTGCTACCTCCATGACACTTCAATGTTCGTTTCTTGCCATTTCAATTACCTACCTGGTTAAGACTTTACACTTAGCTAACAACTTTTATTAAATGCTCTGTTAAAATAACTCGGATTTCTGTCTTCTGACTGGATCCTGATGCAGAAATTGGAACCAGGAGTGGAGTTCATATCCCACCCTCTGGCGTGGACATATATCTTACTAAGGCATCCACATTCCTTGCTATTAGTGATGTGAACACCTTAATATCATCAACAATGAGACAACTGACATCTCTGGGTCCTTGGGTCTGCAAGTGGCAACCACATGTTGAGGATGGAACAAGATAGAAAGAGTCTGTCTTTCCATCCTGATGACTGTGGAGCCACCATAATAGGCCTGGGCTTCTTTTGGGTAGGAGAGAAATAAACTTTCTTCTTTGTTATTAAAGTTTTCTATCACAGCTCAATCTAATTCTAATTAATATAGGGTATTTAAAGGCAAATTCACCAAAATTAAATTCATTTTAGACTTAAGAAAGGAAGTTACAGTTAAGGAAAATTACTTGTCATGCCACAGTCAGGAAAAGATTACCTTAGAGAATCAATGTCAAGTGGAATATTACCATGTCAAGAAAAATTACATATATTTATTTGGAGAATGAGATCGGTTAGTTAATAAACACTATGAAGTGCTTAAGAAGTCAGGCACTACACACATTACATGTATTATTTTATTTAATCCTCATGAAAATCCTCTGAGACAGGCGCCGTTATCATCACCAATCCTTAGATAAGAGGACTGAAGGTTGGAAAGATTAAACAACATCCCATGTCATGCAACTTGTAAGTAGTAGAGATGGAATCAGAACTCAGGTAGGCCTGGCTCCAAAGCTTATGCTTCTAACCCCTATGCTAAATTGCACACAGGAGGTAATCAGCTGACATTAAGATCTCTGCTACCAGTGGAAACTTAGAATTTAAAGCCATGCCAGGTGCAGTGGCTCACACCTGTAATCCCAGCACTTTGAGAGACCAAGGTGGGCCTATCACTTGAGCTCAGGTGTTTGAGACCAGCCTGGGCAACACAGTGAAACCCTGTCTGCACCAAAAATACAAAAAATTAGCCAGGTGTGGTGATGTGCACCTGTGGTCCCAGCTACTTGGGAGGCTGAGGTAGGAAGATCACTTGAGCCTGAGAGGCGGAGGCTGCAGTGAGCCAAGATCTCACCACTGCATTCCAGCCTGGGAGACAGAGTGAGACCCCTGTCTCAATTTTTTAAAAAACAAATTTAAACCCTTTCTCTATGTGAGAAAGTAATTCTACATGAAACAAGACAACCACTTTAAAAAAAAGAGTCTAAACAGAAGTTACTCTGACCAAATCTATACTCCCAAGCTGACAGTTTTTCCAAAAAGCTGGCAAGGCCAACCACATTTAGGCTGATGAGAAGCTTGCCAGAAGCTAAGACCTTAGCTGAAAGAAAATTAACCTCCATCCCAAATCAATAAGGTACACATAAGGTCCATCACAGGACCGTTCAACTAATGGACAGTATTGATTATTATTCCCAGAACCTGGCCTCGAAAAATTTTTAAATTGAAATTTAATTCAATAAAGACTCCTAGAAAAAGGCATCAATAGGCACTTGTTCTTCTGGGCTTATGTGAGCTCTCTAATGGTCCTTGTATACAGCACAGCTCTCCCTGGGATTTCCAAAGGTCTATTATCCTCAGAGCTAAACTAAAAAGTACTAGTTCACATTAGGAACCAAACTGGCAACTGGGATGCCAACTATTATTTTGCAAAGGAGGACACAGTTAGTTGAAAATTATATTTTTCCAATTAGCACAGCAGGAAACACTGCTGAGGCATTCATCCCAAGCCTGCAATTAGAGAACATTTGCCTGCTTCTAGAAATAGAATGAATGGGAAGGAGAGACCTGTTATCTAGGTCTTAGGCAACAATATCCTGGGAGGGGAGATCTTGCTACCATTTCAGCAGTTCCCAGAAAATAAGCATCTTGCTCCTTTTAACAAGTGCAGTATCATTCTCCAGTGTACCATAGTGTGTTAGAAACTAAGAACTTCAGCAACAAAAGGGACTTACACAAAAGCCTGATCATTAGAAAGGTAAGTACAACTGCCAGTGAGCAGCTCTAATGTTTTATTTTAATAGTTGTTTTTAAAATCTATTAATAATGTCTCAAAATTCTCCACCTGTCAAGAAAGTAAGTTTGGTCTGAGCACCTCCACAATCTCCAGCTAGCTGACCCTCCCCGGCTCTTCAAATATAGTACTTCGTTGTATCTCAAGCAAAACAATGGAAGCTTGAAGAATTCAGATCTCTCACAAGCAGAGGTAAAGATAAAGGCAGAGAACAGTGTTAAAAAGAGAAACAACTTTCACACCATGGGATATCAGTTCAGTAACCTAAATAAAATTTGGAACACAAAATAAGATTCTGGTGTGAGCCAAGAAAAAACCATTGGCAACTAAGATATTTGCTTTATATACCCAGCACAAACATTACAATGGAGAAAGTGTTTTCATAGACTAGGCATCCCCATACCATTAGATTTTACAGAGAACACTACAACCCGGCTTTAATGAGTGAGTCTTAACTTTGTACCTTTGGTCTTTAAGCCGCTTTATATTACGTGAAGGTGAAAGAGGTATACAGTGAGAACAAATCATTTTATTTTCCCCAATCAGGAAATGATTTGTTGAAAGTACTAGCTTGGCCCAAAGTTTAGCTCCAGCTTGCAACACTTGTGGTAATTTGCAGGTAAACACGTGCACAAGCATGTAACATCTATTTAGGTTGGTGCAAAAATTATTGTGGTTTTGACCATTACCTTCAATGGCAAGAATCACAATTACTTTTGCACCAACCTAAATATCTAGTTCTCAGCTACTACAGGAAGTTAACCAGATGACTCAACATTGATATTTATTCTGTGAAAGAAACTATTTAATTTCTAAACAACATAGGGGCTTTACTAAGAAATAAACAGCTTCATCTCTCAGAAAGAAAGATCATGCAAGTATTTACGTGTGCATATGTCCACATATGCATAAACAAAATGCCTATGAAGGTTTGAAAACTATTGACAGTGGTTTCCTTTGGATAATGAGACTGGGAAACAGGAAAGCAAGCAAGATTCTTTCATTCTCTACTTTCTTTTTTATTTTTGTTTTTGGTTTTTGAGACTGAGTCTCACTTTGTCTCCTAGGCGGGAGTGCAGTGGTGTGCTCTCGGCTCACTGCAACCTCTGCCTCCCGAGTTCAAGCGATTCTCCTATCTCAGACTCCCAAGTAGCTGGGATTATAGGAGTGCACCACCACACCCAGCTAATTTTTGTATCTTTAGTAGAGACGGAGTTTCGCCATGTTGGCCAGGCTGGTCTCAAACTCTTGACCTCAAGCGATCTGCCCTCCTCGGCCTCCCAAAGTGCTGGGATTACAAGTGTTAGCCACTGCACCAGCCCATTCTCTACTTCCTATACCTAATTCTTCAAAAAACTTTTCAATGTAAATATTCCAATAAATGTTTCACTTTTTAAAAAAATTATTATTATTTTTAAAAGAGACGGGGTCTCACTGTGTTGCCCAGGCTGGAGTGCAGTGACTATTCACAGGCACAATCCCACTACTGATCAGCACGGGAGTTCTGACCTGCTCCATTTCCAACCTGGGCCAGTTCACCCCTACTTAGGCAACCTGGTGGTCCCCCGCTCCCGGGAGGTCACCATATTGATGCCGAACTTAATGCAGACATTCGATCGGCATAGCGCACTACAGCCCAGAACTCCTGAGCTCAAGCGATCCTCCCACCTCAGCCTCCCGAGTAGGTGAGACTGCAGGCACATGCCACAGCACCCGGCAAATGTTTCACTTTTTAAAAATACTACTAGAGCCTGGCGCAGTGGCTCATGCCTGTAATCCCAGCACTTCGGGAGGTGGAAGCAGGCAGATCAAAAGGTCAAGAGACTGAGACCATCCTGGCCAACATGGTGAAACCCTGTCTCTGCTACAAAAAATACAAAAATTAGCTGGTCGTGGTGGTGAGCGCCTACTCAGGAGGCTGAGGCAGGAGAATTGCTTGAATGCAGGAGGCAGAGGTTGCAGTGAGCCGAGATCACGCCACTGCACTCCACCCTGGCACCTGGTGACAGAGCAAGACTGTATCTCAAAAAAAAGAATACTACTAAAGCTGGGCACAGTGGCTCACATCTGTAATCCCAGCACTTTGTGGGGGCTGAGGTGGGTGGATCACCTGAGGTCAGGAGTCCAGGACCAGCCTGGCCAACATGGTGAAACCCCGTGTCTACTAAAAATGCAAAAAAAAAAGCCAGGTGTGGTGGCGTACAACTGTAATCCCAGCTACTCAGGATGCTGAAGCAAGAGAATCACTTGAACCTGCAAGGCAGAGGTTGCAGTGAACCAAGATTGCACCACTGCACTCCAGCCTGGGTAACAGAGCAAGACTCTGTCTCTAAATAAATAAATACACACATACATACTACTAAAATACCAACTAGTCAAGAATTTCCCGGTAAAGACATATTGAAACATTTACCTTCACTCCCTTAGGGCAGTAAGGGAATATTGTAGAGGCACAGTGAGCAAGGGAGGAAACAAAACCTCAAAATTGTGGAAGCTCAGATAGCAGATGGAAAGACTTGGCCAACCCCAGAAAGCTGAAGCTAAGCTAGCCACTAAAAGGCTCAGAAGTTGGAGCCTCAAGTAACTTGGAAGAGAAACAAAGGATAGGCTAGAACCAGTAAGACTGAAAGTCTAAGAAGCAGTTTGACCAGATGGAGTATCAGATGATATTAAAGAATTAGTAGGGCTGGGCACGGTGGCTCACACATGTAATCCCAACACTTTGGGAGGCTGAGGTGGGCAGATCATGTGAGGTCAGGAGTTCAAGACCAGCCTGACCAACATGGAGAAAATCTGTCTCTAGTAAAAATACAAACATTAGCTGGGCATGGTGGTGCCCGCCTGTTATTCCAGCTACTCAGGAGGCTAAGGCAGGAGAATCACTTGAACCTGGGAGGCAGAGGTTGCTGTGAGCCAAAGATCACACTGCTGCACTCTAGCCTAGGTGACAGAGTGAGACTCTGCCAAAAAAAAAAAAAAATGAATTAATACCAGGCATGGCGGCTCATGCCTGTAATCCCAACACTTTGGGAGGCTGAGGCGGGTGGATCACCTGAGGTCAGAAGTTCGAGACCAGCCTGACCAACATGGTGAAACACCATCTCTACTAAAAATACAAAAATTAGCTGGGCATGGTGGCGGGCGCCTGTAATTCCAGTTACTTGGAAGGCTGAGGCAGGAGAATCACTTGAACCTGGGAGGCAGAGCTTGCAGTGAGCCGAGATTGTGCCACTGCACTCCAGCCTGGGCAACAGAGCCAGACTCTGTCTCAAAAATATACAAATAAATAAATAAATAGTATTAATTTTATTGGACATAATGATGTACTGTGGTAACATGTTTTAAAAACACTGTATCTTTTAGACAAATCACTCAAAAAGAAATTTTTTTTTTTTGAGACTGAGTTTCACTCTTGTTGTTCAGGCTGGAGTGTAATGGTGCAACCTCAGCTCACCACAACCTCTGCCTCCCGGGTTCAAGCAGTTCTCCTGCCTCAGCTTCTCGAGTAGCTGACATTACAGGCATGTGCCACCACACCCGGCTAGTAGAGACGGGGTTTCTCCATGTTGGTCAGGCTGGTCTCAAACTCCCAACCTCAGGTGACCTGCCCGCCTCAGCCTCCAAAAGTGCTGGAATTACAGGCATGAGCCATCACGCCCAGCCATCCCTCAAATATTTTACTGGTGAGCTATGTCTGGGATCCACTTCAAAATACTCCAAAGTGAAAAAGCGTTGAAGTGCGTGAAGAGGGGGAAATAGATGAAACAAGAATAGCAGAAAGTTGATTGTTCTTGTAGCTGTATGATAGGTACACAGACATACACAGGGTTCATGATACTCTTCTACTTTTATGTATATTTTGAACATTTCCATCATGAAACTTCCTTTTTTTAAAAGCAACAGCAAACCAGGAGCAATGGCATGCCCCTGTAGTCCCAACTACTCAAGAAGATTGTTTTAGCCTAGAAATTTGAGACCAGCCTGGGCAATATAGCAAGCCTCCATCTCTAAAATAAAATAAAGTAAAATAATAATAATAAAGCAACAGGCCAGGTGCGGTGGCTCACACCTGTAATCCCAGCACTTTGGGAGGCCGAGGCAGGCAGATCACCTGAGGTCAGGAGTTCAAGACCAGCCTGGCCAATATGGTGAAACCCCATCTCTACTAAAAATAAAAAATTAGCCGGGTGTGGTGGCCCACACCTGTAGTTCCTGCTACTTGGGAGGCTGAGGCAGGAGAACTGCTTGAACCCGTGAGGCAGAAGTTCCAGTGAGCCAAGATTACACCACTGCCTCCAGCCTGGGTAACAGAGTGAGACTCCGTCTCAAAAATAAATAAATAATAACAATAAGGCAACAGCAGTCAAGCCTTAGGATCCTTTTCTCCATGTTGGAATGTTGGGCATCTGTCTTCTATGTGGCATTAGGCCAGAAGTTTACTTTATAAAGGGTACAGTAGAAGGTCCTTGGATTGGGAAATAGTGGACTGAGTTGAGGGCAGTAATATACAGGCAGTCCTCACTTTGCATGCAGATGTGAATCCACAAAAGTGACCATGCAAGCTCAAGCCTTGCAAAGGGATGTAATTATCAGCAGACCTATGAGTTTTAAAAATCTTTGTCCAAACATTTAAAATTGTGTTATAGGGCCAGGCACAGTGGCTCATGCCTGTAATCCCAGCACTTTGGGAAGCTGAGGCAGGTGGGTCACCTGAGGTCGGGAGTTTGAGACCAGCCTGACCAACATGGAGAAACTCCCGTCTCTACTAAAAATACAAAATTAGCCAGGCATAGTGGTGCATGCCTGTAATCCCAGCTACCTGGGAGGCTGAGGCAGGAGAATCACTTGAACTTGGGAAGCAGAGGTTGCAGTGACCTGAGATTGCACCACTGCACTCCAGCCTGGGCAACAAGAGTGAAACTCCGTCTCAAGAAAGAAACGAACTGTGCTGCAAATGTACAGGGAAATTTAAAAATAGCAAAACCACTATTTATTTAGTACCTGTAATTTTAAACATTCGAAATATTGGGACTAAGCATTTTTGGATCAGCATCCAGTATTTTGCCCTTTAGGCTCTCACTGTTGTAAATTAACTCCAAGACGTCTGTTAATGTGAAGTTTTTGCCAGCATCACCTCCTCTGGGACACATGTGTTCTCTTTGCCACAATCACTTCCCTTATTTTTGTTGGTAAATTTACCTTCACTAAGTTCCTCTGGCTGCCTGTCTAGAATCTCTCCAACAGCAGCCTGATCAACATCTCCATGGTCAAATATAACTCAATTTGTGTGTTAATTTGAATTCTGCAAAGTTACTTACAGCATAATGAGTTTCTACCACATTGAATATTACTATTAATTTCTGCCATGATGCTTGCAATTTCTTCCAAACTTCAGCTAAAGAAATTGCAAGATCTGGCCAGGTGCAGTAGCTCACACCTGTAATCCCGGCATTTTGGGATGCTGAGGCAGGCATATCACTTGAGGCCAGGAGTTCGAGACCAGCGTGGCCAACATGGTGAAACCTCATCTCTACGAAAAATATAAAAAAATTAGCCAGGCGTGGTGTCACATGACTGTAGTTCCAGCTACTCAGGAGGCTGGAGCACAAGAATTGCTTGAATCCAGGAGCCAGAGGTTGCATTGAGCCAAGATAGCACCAGAGCACTCCAGCCTGGGCAACAGAGAGAGACTCCATCTCAACAGCAACAAAAAAAACTGCAAGATCTCTGGATGTAGCATCAATGGCTTATCCAAAATCCATAGACAATAATGAGCTTTAAAAATCAAAATAATGGCTAGGCACCGTGGCTAACGCCTGTAATCCCAGCACTTTGGGAGGTCAGGGCAGGTGGATCACTTGAGATCAGGAGTTCAAGACCAGACTGGCCAAGATGGTGAAACCCCATCTCTACTAAAAATATAAAAAGTAGCTGGATGTGGCCAGGCATGATGGCTCACACCTGTAAACCCAGCACTTTGGGAGGCCGAGGTAGGCAGATCACAAGGTCAGGAGTTCAAGATCAGCCTGGCCAACATGGTGAAACCCCATCTCTACTAAAAAATACACAAATTAGCTGGGCATCATGGTGTGCATCTGTAGTCTCAGCTACCCAGGAGGCTGAGGCAGGAGAATCACTGGAACCCGGGAGCTGGAGGTTGCAATGAGCCAAGATCGTGCCATTGCATGATCGTGCCATTGCCTGGGTGACAGAGTGATGCTCCATCTCAAAAAGAAACCAAAAATTAGCTGGGTGTGGTGGCACTCACAGCCATGGTGGTCGTCCCAGCTACTCGGGAGGCTGAGGCAGGAGAATCATTTGAACTGGGAGGGGGAGGTTGGAGTGAGCTGAGATCGCACTGACATACTTCAGCTTGGGCAACAGAGCAAGATTCTATCTCAAAAAACACAAATCAAAATTATCCCTTTGTGTATTGGCTGGATTCATGAAAGCTGTGTTTGATGGTAAAAAGCAAATTTTCATTTTGACTCAAGCCCCCAAAAGAACTGGAGCATAATCCCACAGTAGCACTGAAAGTTAGTCTACAGTAATAACTCTCCCACTGGAAGAAGGCAACGCAACCAAAAGTTTTCTCATCTGGAGTGAACTGAGTAATAGATGCACAGTAGCCAATCACCAACAGACTTTGAAGGAAGTGATGACAGATCACACCTCACGATGTGCCTGTTATTTTCTAAAGGTGATCTCTGGACTGAAGAGCTAACACTGGAGGCTTCGCTTCATAGTTACTGTTAGTAGACCACAGTAACTGAAATGTGAACCATGTTGTCAGGGGACTGGTATTATTTACCTTAATTGTGGTAACTAAACCCATCCTACTGGAGCCACCCAAAGGAAGGGCTGTTAGGCTGAAAACAGCAAGGTTAAAATATGTGGTGACCACTTCCTCACTGAGCCCTAGAACTTTCATTAGTCAGGCTTTTAGCCTTCTGAGGCTTTTCTGGGGTTCCTCCAAGGAAAGAGCCCAACCAGATTACCCTATGTCAGGGTTTCTCAGCCTCAGCACTACTGACATTTCAGCCCAGGGATTTTCTGTCGTGGAGTTGCCCTGTGTACTGTAGGGTGCTTACAGCAGCATCTCTGGTCAGTACCATCTCCCAATTGTGACAACCAAAAATGTCTCCAAATATTACCACAAATGGGATAAGGCAGAGTCAGAAATGGGGACTGGGACAGCAAGTCACCCCTGGTGGAGAACTCCTACCCAAGACAAAGGCCCAGTAGTCCCGTAAGTGTCACCCACACTCAGCCAAAATAGGAGAGAAGGAAATAGTAACACAAGCATATTATTTAGATATACAGAGGCAAATACCAAAAGAATTGAAAATAGTTGCCTCAGGAAAGGGAAATGTTGGCAGACCTCAGTTTTTGTTAAAAGCCTTGTTGGGCCAGCTGGCTCAATTTGCACAGACAACCTTCATTTTTTAAAAAAACAAAACTTTTGGTTAAGAAAAGGCAATGTCGGCTGGGTGCAGTGGCTCACACCTTTAATCCCAGCATTTTGGGAGGCCAAGGCAGGTGGATCATCTGAGGTCAGGAATTTGACAACAACTTGGCCAATGTGATGAAACCCCATCTCTACTAAAATTAGCCAGGCGTGTCGGTGCACACCTGTAATCCCAGCTACTCGGGAGGTTGGGGCAGAAGAATCGCTTGAACTCGAGAGGTGGAGACTGCAGTGAGCCAACATTGTGTCACCGCACTCCAGCCTGGGTAACAAGAGTGAAACTCTGTCTGAAAAAAAGAAAAGGCAGCATCTATGCCAAAGGGGGAAAAAAAAAAAAAGAGCCAGGGTTCTCACCAGCATATGTCCCTGCCCCATGGCAGACAACTAAAGTAGAAATATAAAGTCTCCTGTGGTCTCTTTCTAGTTCTAGGGGCTCCTCTCCCCCAGGTCTACCTGCTCTTCCTACAGAAACACATCCTTGGTGTAAGTCAGTGGTGTCCAATCTTTTTGCTTCCCTGGGCCACACTAGAACAATTGTCTTCAGCTGGACAAAATTGGTCTAAGTATTTTTTTAGCTGTTCTCTGCAGAGCCAAGAGTTAATGTCAGGGAGGGTCCTCTTCTCCATGTCATTACTGGGCTCTGAAAGGTTCTGGGCTTATGTGAAGTCCTCCAACACAAAGGGAAGGCAGTGCCAGAACTCTGAGGTCTCCTCCCAGGCCCTCAGTTCAAGGCTTAATGTTCAGTTGCCCTTTACAACAGCCCCCTCCCCTCCCTTCCCTCAAGTAACAAGTCAAAGAGCTAGTCTCAGCCAGCCCCAAAGGCTACAGCTAACGTCCATCCTCTGCCAGCTTAAGATATTGGGCAAATACAGATGTTGTCCATGCCAGTTTCATCATGTACAAAATCAGGATAAGATCTACCACAAAAGGCCATGAGGATTAAGTGTCTGTAAAAAACTTAGTATAAGGCCTGACACTAAATGATGAACATTTATGGAGAAGTCCTCTGCAAGATCATTAAACTGACAACAGGATGAAATGGCATGTACCCAGCCAGTGGCCTAACCTCTCAGGCACAGGTCAGACTAGGCACTGCTTATCCTGTTACAGTCATAGTGTTGGTTTCTAGTAAAACACTCTGAATAAACTCAAAATTCAAGGTATTGTCCCACACTCTCAGGACAGGAACTACCAATTTAGTTTACCAAGAAATGTACTTTTCATTAACTTCTGATCAAGACTAAAAAGATAATGAATGGGTCAGGACTGAAGAATCCAATACTGAGAACTTTTAAACAAAATTTAGATGCACACTGCCCCCACTCATTTTTGCTTTCCTTGTACTGATGACCCTTGAACACTAGTCTGAACTGCAGAATCCACTTACATGCAGACTTTTTCACCTCTGCCATCCTTGAGACAGCAAGACCAACTCCTTCCTCCTTTCCTCCTCAGTCTATTCAAGATAAGGATGAAGACCTTTATGATCCATTTCCACTTTCACTTAATAGTAAATCTAGCTTATGATTTTCTCAGTATTTCCTTTTCTCTAGCTTACACTATAATACAGCATATAATACATACATATAACCTGTAAAATGTGTTAACAACTGTTTACGTTATTGCTAACGCTTCCGGTCAACAGTAGGCTATTAGTAAAGTTTTTAAGAGTCAAAACTTATATATGGCTTTTTGACTGAATGGGGGTTGGTGCTCAACCTTCACACTATTCAAGGGTTAACAATATGAAAGCTAAAAACAATCTATATAAAATAGTAATAGTAAAATAAAGTTGTCCATTCAACAGTAAATCTTTGGCTGTTAAAACACATGAGTAGGTTGGGCGCAGTGGCTCATGCCTATAATTCCAGCACTTTGGGAGGCCAAGGTGGGTGGATCACTTGAGTTCAGGAGTTTGAGACCAGCCTGGCCAACTTGGCAAAACCTGTCTCTCCTAAAAATATAAAAGTTAGCCAGATGCAGTGGCGGGCCCGTTATCCCAGTTTTTTGGGAGGCTGGGATAACAGGTGCCCTGAGGCAGGAGAATCGCTTGAACCCGGGAGGCAGAGGCTACAGTGAACCGTGATTATGCAGCCATACTCCAGCCTGGGTGACAGCAAGACTCCATCTCAAAAAAAAAAAAAAAAAAAAGTATCAAAAGAAAAAATTGAAGAAAAAACCTATGTGTGCCAACATGGAAGTGTATAGCCTGTGCTACTAAAAGGGAAAATGCCAAATTGCTACAACAGTCCCTATGGAGTAATGTCATGCATATTCTGGGGACATAAGAAACATAACAGGGAGGAGTGGGGGGCTTTAAGTTGGACAGTAGCTCTCACTTGTTAAGATATTCACATCTCCTAAGAATGACATAAGGCTAACTGATCAGGATCCCAGATGATTCAAACACTTCAAATATGAATAAAAACCATGAGACAAATTTTCTAAAAACTGTAGGCTTTTTTATTCAGTTAAGAGGTAGACAGATGAACATGGAAGGCTGTCCCATTTAAGTTGCCCGAAGTTCACATTCCACTTCATTCATCCATCCCACACTGCCAGAAATCTTAAAAGAAATAACCAAGATTGCCAAAAGGCTTTTTTCCTTACTTCTTCTTAGCAATAATAGTCAACAAACTGCTTGCAAAGAAGTTACTACTAATTTAAATTTTCACTGTGTTCAAAGAACCTCATCCCTCTAAGAAGCTCCCACATATGCCAAAAGATCCTGCCACTACTGACAGGAGGGCAGAGTACCACTGACTCTACTTATATAAGAGACTACAAGGGAAGCTTTAGTTATATTTTTTTTGTTAAATCCCTGTGCATGTTAGGGCAGAAGCTGGTGAAACCAACAATGCAGAGCATACTCTGTCAAATGGCTCTGCATGGTTGTTTTAAATAAAAATTAAAAAAAAAAACACAAGTCATCTTCAGAGACAACATTAAAACATAATGGAATTGAAGCCTGATACAAAAAGTAGAGAAATATGTACAGGAACTCACAGCCCAGAAGGAAAGGGGACCTCAGCAGGAGCCAGTGGAACCCTGGCTATTTTACATAGCTAATTTTGAGACAAGTCATATTTAGCACAAAAGCAATTATAGCACAAGTAACACTTCCCTCCTCTGGCTCCCAAATAAAGACTCTTGTCAGTCTTCAGTAACACTGTAATCATTCGTCAGGGGAGCAGGAATACCTAAGGTGGTCCCAAACATTGACACAAATTTTAATCTCAAACAGCTTCACATTCTGGTAAGGATGGCGTATCTGAAGACTGCCATGATGGCAGCACTGATAACTCCAGAAATGGGGACTGTGACAAACCAGGCCATAAAAATGTTACGAAAGAGACGCCAGTCAACAGCCTTCTTGGACCGGAGCCAGCCAACAGATACAACAGAGCCCACCTAAAAGAGAAACAGACCAAGGAAACAGGTTATTAAAGTGCCAATGGTATTCTGGTATTTTGGCAAACAGACACCTGAAACTGTTTGGACAAGGAGCCCCGGACCCCAGGACAAGAACGAGTCCATGAAAGCTGGTTTACAACAGTTAAGAAGATGGGAAAATGAAGGCAGTTTGAAAATCCAACCATAATCTATACTAACAGTAGTAAAAGGACACAAGAACTATTTCTTTTCCCCTTCTGAGCTACTAGAATTTAATGAATAAACATTGCTTTTAATAATAAATTGAGTTGTAAGTCTTCCAAAGATTATTTACAGAGTGGCTGATATTAAACCTAATAAACAATTGCCTGGAGACACATCTGGTAGCAAACGGATGACTCGGCAGGATCCATGATGGACCAACTTAAATCCTTTTAAGAAAACCAGTTTCTTCCTTTTCCTATAATTATTATATTGTCACCAAACAACCTTAAGATTTGTTTAGTTTCTCAGTATTTCAGTCCTGAGAGGCCCTGAATATATGCCTTCTGTAAATAAACTGCCTTGCCAACATTCTGGCAAGCCTCGCAGACTTGTCAGAGCCAGGCCTTAAGCCACCACCAATGGCAGCAGAAACCCACCTGGCCAGAATTAAAGCACCCGCCAGTTTCTAAGCATACACCCATCCTGCCCTGAATGGCTTCCTCAAAGACAAAGAACATAATGGTGCCAGCCGGGCGCAGTGGCTCACGCGTGTAATCCTAGCACTTTGGGAGGCCAAGCCAGGTCAATCACCTGAGGTCAGGAATTTATTACCAGCCTGGCCAACATGGTGAAACCCTGTCTCTACTAAAAATACAAAAATTAGCCAGGCATGGTGGCGGGCGCCTGTAATCTCGGCTACTTGGGAGGCCGAAACACAAGAATCATTTGCACCTGGGAGGCAGAGTCTGCAGTTAGCCAAGATCGCACCACTGCACCACAGCCTGGGGGACAGAGCAAGACTCTGACTCATAAATAAATAATGGTGTCAAGTAGAAATGACTCAAGATGTTTTTAAAAATTATTATGAAGCAACTACAATGAGAGACAGCTAAGTAACAAAGGAAGAGGTTAGTAACCAAAAATTACAGCAAGCTCCACATAAAAGAATGTTTCTATTATTTGGGGAGAATATCTGTTTAATTGCTTAAATAAGAACAGACACGAGAAATTGTATAGTGTAAGCCTTTATTCTTGTAATCACTTGTCCTAAACTTGTGAACGCTTCAAGACTCCAATTACGCAAAACTTTCTAAATCAAATATCAGAGAAGTAAATTTTAAACCCTACCTATTAGAAGAACCATTTGAAAAACACACATTGACATTACACTTACTTTACAATGTGTTGTACTGATGGGAAGGCCAATATTTGATGCAATCACCACAGTGAGGGCAGATGCCAGTTCAATACTGAAGCCACTATAGACACAAAAGTATTCTTGTCAGGAATTCAGTTTGACGTTTTTGAGAAGCTAACACTACACCTCAAGTTAACACAGTCCTGCTTTGTTCTACTCAGTCACAAGACCTCCACTGACATCTTTGTTTGCTTTAACCCCTAAGATCCACCTTATTTAAATCAAGCCACAGGATGCCCAGTTTCCTTATTCTAAGGTTTCAAGTTTCATGTTTATCTGGAAGCCCTTTTTTTTTTCTTTGAGATGGAGTCTCGCTCTGTCCCCTAGGCTGGAGTGCAGTGGCGCGATCTCGGCTCACTGCAACCTCCACCTCCCGGGTTCACGCTATTCTCCTGCTTCGGTCTCCTGAGTAGCTGGGATTACAGGCACGTGCCACCATGCTTGGCTGATTTTTGTATTTTCAGTGGAGACGGGGTTTCACCATGTTGGTCAGGCCGGTCTTGAACTCCTGACGTCATGATCCACCCGCCAAAGTACTGGGATTACAGGCGTGAACCACCATGCCTGGCCCTGGAAGCCCATTATTAAATAAAAATTGTACTTTTATTTTAAAGAGTTTGGTAAACATGACTCTTAGCTCCCAAGTAAAGACAAATAAAAAGCAAGTATACATAACTATCCACTCTTAGCACACACAGCTTTCTCAGAAAAGTCATTTTCTTCAGAGACCACTGGAGCTGAATGGATAAAATGTCTGACCAAAATGTTTAAGGGCAAGACAAGAAAAATCTAAAAAGAACACACTGACAATAAGAACATCAGGAACTTATACGAACTTGGTTACTTTAAACTAGAGATTTGTGTTAGCACTCGACAGTATTACATCTCTGAAGCAAATGAGTACTGACCTCTGTAAGACCTACTCCGCCTACTTACCTAGAGGGTGTGATCGGTGTCAGATCCTTCCCCATGGTCTGGATTACTCTCCTTCCCCAAACCCACAGACCAATACAGATACCAACACCACCATAGAGTAGAAGCCATATTGGTGTTGCCACTTTTGAAGAAACATCTCTCGTGTCATAAACCAAATATAAAGCAACCAGAGGCCCAATGGCATTGCTGGAAGAAACAAAGAGGGCAGAAGTAACTTTTCAGGCAGAACTAGATCTTGGCAAGATCCAATTTGCTGAATGACATACCAGGTTGTCTAAAGCACAGCTTTCAAGCGAAAGGGTTTTTCTTTCCAAGGACATAAATGGAACCCCAACACACACAACAGAAAAATGAACGCAGCTCTGATGGAGGGAGTGCCATGCAAATGGTGGCCTCTTTCTACCTATAGGTAGCTTAAAGCAACCTCGGGTTCCAAAACAGTTTACAAACCAAACTACAAAAGCATTCTGTATGAAGAGCTTTCAAGTTTTTCATCTTACATCCCACAATTCACTACCAAAGAACTGGATCTCATCTTGACAGACAAAAGCCTTCTCTGTGAAAGATATCTGATCATCTACAGAAATAAAGTTAAAAACATTCTTTGTAATTCCTCTGAAGAGTAAAACTGTACTGTCTTATTAAGTCAATGACTGCTATTACCTCATTCTATTTGTATTATTCAGGGTCCCATAAGTGCTAGGGGTACCACTACCACAAGCACAGGCTTATGAAAAGGATAAATGGTTTAAAAATAGGGTTAACAACACTAAGATCAATGTCAACTCACCTTACATCATTGCCACCATGGGCAAATGAGCCAAAGCAGGCTGTAAGGATCTGCAGGAATTGGAAGAGGAGAGAGACCTCAGGCTTATCCTGATCATACCATTCTTCTAGAGAGCCACTGCTTCCTTTTCTGTCACCTAGACCCATCTCTGCCTTGACACTCATGTCTATTTCAGATGCAGAGTGAAGGTCTGACACAGCATTGCAGTAACTGGTGTAACTGTCCATTCGAATTCGCTTCTTGGAGTCGGCATTAGGCCATGTCAGCTTCTCCATTTCTTCGCCCTTCTGTTCACCTTCTTTGGCACGGAATGAATCCAGAGGCATGCCACATATTGCCATAGTATAGGAAGTATAGCTATTATTGCGCCTTAAGGGTTTGTCACCAGAGTCTCCCATGCAATCTCCCACCTTGGCAAGATGTAATTTATGGAGCAGCTCTTTGTACAAGCCCGAATCTTTATGCACAGTGTGATACTGGTAGTGGCCACTGGAGTTTATTTGGTTGCTGACGGCTTGACTGAACTGGACAAGGTTCCCATTAGGCAACTGCACTGCACCTAGTCAAGATCACCAAGGTGACATTCAATACAAAAAGCAACAAATCCAAAACAGTAAGCCTCCTCACCACTGCAGACAACAAAGTGAAACCAGGAGTTCCAACTCACCATTCACGGTGCTATCTAGGCTGGTTTCCTCTTTCAAGTCCACGCTGGGAAGCCTTTCTCGCTCTGGAGCTTCCTCCAAATCTCCAAGTTTGAATGAGACTGTTCTCTCCTCCACCACAGCCTGGAGAGGCACAGTGGCAGACCCTACCTCAGAAACAGGATTCCTGTTTTCAATATCACTGACAGACAATTTTGTTTCTTCATGGTCTTCTTTCAAGCTATTCTTTTTTTCCATTAAGGGGCTTTCAGATGGACTAGACTTTATTTCTCCTAAGGAAAAAAAGGTTTTTTTTTGGTTTGGTTGTGGCCATACTACCTTGTTCCACATCTCCTTTCCTCCACCCTCAAAAAACCCATCTCAAAACAACAATGTATGTGAACTTCAGGAACATTTTTTCTGCCTGCTTTATCATTTGCCAGCAACTCTCACTTGGAAACAACCAGCAATGCAGAACACCCTATGTCAGGGGTCCCACACGTTTTCTGTAAATATTTTAGGTTTTACAGGATTCTGTAGTACATTCTTGTTATGTTTTTATTTTTTAAACCCTTAACAGATATAAGAACCCTTCTTAGCTCCCTGCTGACCCATTCTACAGTGGAAAGTAGCTCAATCACTGGGGTGATAATCTGAAACTGAAAATCTGAACTATACCCAATTCTATTCTTTTTAAAAGAGGATTCTCTCCAATTTCAGTCCAACAATTCAAGCAAAGTGGCATAGCTCGATGCAGGGAACTAAAGATGACAACTTAAATTTCCACCTCTATAAAACAGAGAGATGCGCCTTATGGCTCTAAATCCCATAGGCAGACCAGAGTATCTCTTGTCTACCTCTCATGCCAGTGCTCAGTATGCTGACCTATCCATTCAGGCAACTCAAACTACAGACTGACTAACATAAAGCAAGACTTGTCTCATCTCCTCCCAGAGAGGGAAAATGAGGTCAGAGAGTCCTGAAAGCCTGGTTCCCACCATGCACTTGGCACAGCCAGACTAGCACAGAGCCTCTCGGAGGCTCCTCCGTTCAGCTGCAGTGACGCAGCATTCTTCCTAACGCCGCTGTGCATCCCTCAGCTTCAAAAGGATAAACCCAGCCTTCACACAGATGAAAAGGGCAGAAAATGATTCTTTTAAGGAAAAAAAATACAAGATTTAAAATAAGTCTGATACCAACAAAAATTGACTCAATATTTAATTACATGAGTGTGTTGTAATGGCCGGATTCACGTGACACTTGAAAATGTTTACTTTTAGAATCTGTGCTACAATTCTAGCAGAAACGCAATGTATGTTTATATATTTATTTGTATTGTACACTGAAATACAATGTCTATATGTATTCTAGCCCATATACAACATGTACACATTAGACTTAGCTTTGCGTGTCTGAAACTGAAGTTATACACAGAAGTAGTTGGGGCAAATGTTTCCTCTATGGAAATATCTTGTACCTACCCCTGATTTTTCATTAAGGTATCCTTGTATTTCTCAGTAAATGTAGGGTATGATTTCTCTATTTATCTATCATGTCACTGGCAACTGACCAAGGAACACTTAAAAAAAAAATTAATGTCTCTACAGCATCACTGGGTCTTAGATCATGTAGTCTATTTAAGAACACAGTTTGGACAACAAACCCATATTCTCAAATTTCCCTTTAAAATCTCTTATTTTGCCAATCTATCCTAATAGATTTTAACAGGTGACCAAACAAAAAAGAAATAAGCACAACATTAGTAGTTAAACTTTTCTGCTATAACTTACTACTTACGTTCAATTTTTCTCTTCATCCTGGGACATACAAAGAACCAGACGATAAGGGCACAGAAAACTGCACATCCCACCGAGATGAGGATGGTACCCCACAGAGGAAGTTTGTCAAAGCCCAGCACTAGGAGATAAAACGGTGCATCTTGAAAACCCCAGGGCAACAGCCCCCTGCAATAATGTGTAAACCCTCCTCTGGGGACTGAGGGGTTCCCCAAGCCAGCCCATCACCCTTGACAGCTGCTGCCAGATTTAAGTGCACAGGGTTCACTGTGCTAGTGCCTATACAAATTTGGGAGAAAAACTCAATGATCATCTGAAAACCCACGCCAGCCTGGCCCACTTAAACACCTGTGCAACTCAAGTGTCCTATGCTTCTCAACATACTAGCCTTTTTCCTTTCTTCACTTTAGAAGATAGTAAGGATCATTACATGCTAAGGACCTGTGACTAGCTATGAAAAAGAAAAGTGTTCTACTCCCTAGCTCGCGATCATAACTGCCACATATTCCACTACCACCTACAAACTTATTTTAATGTCAAAAGAATGATGTCTCAGTAGTCACATTTGTCATGCTGACATAATTCTGTGTAAAAGTCATTACATCCATTGTACTGGCCTTCAGTTAAATTCTCTAATGAGATTATCTCCTTGAAAGCAGTATCAAAGCAAGATACAAAAAACAAAAACACCTATCAAAAGTTAATCATTTAAAGAACAGCTTTAAAAGTTTTGTCTTTCAGCAGGGCACGGTGGCTCATGTCTGTAATCCCAGCACTTTGGGAGGCCAAGGCAGGCAGATCACTTAAGGTCAGGAGTTCGAGACCAGCCTGGCCAACATGGCAAAACCCTTCTCTCCTAAAAATACAAAAAAATTTAGCCAGGCGTGGTGGCGCACACCTGTAGTCACAGCTACTCAGGAGGCTGAGGTGGGAGAATTGCTTGAACCTGGGGGCAGAGGTTGCAGTGAGCTGAGATTGCCCAGCCTGGCTGACAAAGCAAGACTTTGTCTCGAAAAAAAGAAAAAAAGTTTTGTCTTTCACAAAAAGAAAAATTTAGTGGTAATTTCACTAACGAGCCTTATCTTTAAAAAAGAGCCTTGCCTAGCAACACTTTCCATGTGGTTTAAGAACGAGCAGTACATGCCAGTAGGCTCCAAACCATTAGCCTGTACTAAAGACAGAAGCAAAGCACTGGCCGGGCGCAGTGGCTCACACCTGTAATCCCAGCACCTTAGGAGGCCAAGGCAGGCGAAACACCTGAGGTCAGGAGTTCACTTCTCCTCACCTGTACATAAGAGTTCAGTATATTCTAAGAACAGTATTTTCTTAAAATTGTCTGTTTTGCTCCTGATTATTCCAAGAATAAAAGCAAGATTAAAAATATTTAGTTCCATCTAAAAAAATGCACACACATAATTGTGAATCTAAAATAAAATTAAAAAAATAAAAACATTTAGCTAACTAGAGGGTCAGCAACTACTTACTGAGGTTTAAGAGGCAAGTCACAACCCATTAGTCAAAACTGAAATCATTTCAGTGGGCCACAACAAATGTTTAAAAAAAAAACTAAAGAGAATTTGAAAATATGGGTGCATAGCACATATTAAGTATAAGCAGCTTCATAACACTATCCCAGTTGTCTTTCTCTATATATACATACACGTGTGTCCTGTATTTCTTCCAGTGGGTCACAGTATAAATAATAAAAGTCACTGCCCATGTAGTCACAGACCATCAGGGCCAAATGAGCCTAAATACCAAAACTGTACTGTCCTGCCAGTTACAAGTTACCAATCTTTTGTAGTTGCTAAATTAAACTTGTAGCACCATAATTTAATCCATGCCTTGCCTTAGTCCCAAACATAAAAGTAATCAACATTTCAACCTTTATATTCTTACAAATTATTTTTCCTCTTAGCTGCATGAATTTCTTCTTCCAAGTGCACTTAGAGCAGGTGGTAAACATCCCAACTCTTCTCATTCAAGCAGATTCACGGAAGTTTAGTACTTAGAAACAACAGTATCTCCATTTGGGAGAGAAAAATGAGAATATCCAGCAAACCAGTCCTAAACGACTGATTACTGAAGACCAGATATAACTAATGACTTCAGGAGTCGAGGTCAGTATTAATTCCAGCATTTTTAGCATAGACAGGAGAAAGGGAAGGAGAAGGTCATATTATCGTGGATCCTGTGAAGACTAAAGAGGAAAGGTCTGTAGTGATTTAGAATCTGAGCAGGTCTCTTTGGTTGAAAAACTATCTAGGTTAACTCAGCGTACACTAGCCTGCAGCCTTCTGAAATGGGCGCAGGCCAGCCACCTTCTAGGAGATTTCAGCCCTGTAAAGCAAAAAGGGGTAAATTGGGCATTTAATGCAAGTTTTGTAAACAACTTTATATTCACATTTAAATGTTTCGATATGTACTTACACGGTGCTCCGGTATACATGATGGAAAAGAGGTTTATTCCAACTGTGCAGGCATAGAAAACTGGCAAAGCTCGCAAACCATTAGGAACTGGATCTGCCTGTAAAACATCATGAAGATCAGTATCTTAAAAGCTATAAAAGTTAACCCATTTCCACAGAATCTCGTAACAGGGTAGGTTTGGGAATTATAGTGCCAGTAACTGTCCCTCCAGAGTAGTTTCCAAGGCCAACTGGGTTTTTCCTGCATTTGCTCCTGGAATTCTTCCTATGAAGGTTAATTCCAACTTCTACCTGTTTGGTTTTTTTTTTTTCCTTCTATTTTTAATAACAAGGCTACCTGAACCAGTGACTGATAACTTCCTGAATAAATGATTTCAATAGCCACATTCTAAGGTACCCAAAAAGCCCTAACATAAACTTGAGCACATGACTGAGGATAGGTTATACTCTATGTTTGTAAGAGATGTCAAGAAACAGACTATGTTAGGACACTGCTTACCTGACAACTTCAAACCTTCAAAGACTAAAAATACAACATGCAGACTATACCTACGGCAACCATCTTATCTAAACATCTGACAAAGATGCCAATGCTTTACCAAAGTCCAATGATAACTGATTGCGCACAAGGTCATCCCCTCACTCAACAGACTGTGTGCCAAGCACTATTCCGGGCATAGGAGGGAATAAGACCAAGTTCCTGTTCTCATAGAAGTGACACTCATGGCCAGGCGCGGTGGTTCACGCCTGTGGATCCCAGCACTTTGGGAGGCTGAAGCAGGCAGATCACAAGGTCAGGAAATCAAGACCATCCTGGCCAACATGGTGAAACCCTGTCTCTACTAAAAATACAAAAAATTAGCTGAGCGTGGTTGTGCACGTCTGTAATTCCAGCTACTCAGGAGGCTGAGGCAGGTGAATCGCTTGAATCCAGGAGGCAGAGGTAAGCCGAGATCGCACCACTGCACTCTAGCCCAGGAGACAGAGCAAGACTCTGGGAGGTCACAGCTGCAGTGAGCTACAATTAGGCCACCAAATTTCAGCCTGGATGACAGGGCAAGACTTTGCTTCTTAAAAGAAAAAAATGCCAGGTGTGGTGGCTCAAGCCTGTAATCTCAGCACTTCGGGAGGCCGAGGCTGGTGGACCACCTCAGGTCTGGTGTTCGAGACCAGCCTGGCCAACATCAAAAAACCCAATATATACTAAAAATAAAAAAAAAAAAAAAAAAAAAAAAAACTAGCCAGGCGTGGTGACGGGCC
>CAUYLG010029233.1:0-35490 GCA_963573385.1 Cacajao melanocephalus
CTTTATTTCATTGTTTATCCAGTCAACATTCAAGAGCCAGTTGTTCAGTTTCCATGAAGCTGTGCGGTTCTGAGTTAGTTTCTGAATTCTGAGTTCTAACTTGATTGCACTGTGGTCTGAGAGACTGTTTGTTATGATTTCCGTTTTTTTGCATTTGCTGAGGAGTGATTTACTTCCAATTATGTGGTCAATTTTAGAGTAGGTGTGATGTGGTGCTGAGAAGAATGTATATTCTGTGGATTTGGGGTGGAGAGTTCTGTAAATGTCTATTAGGTTTGCTTCTTCCAGGTCTGAGTTCAAGTCCTGGATATCCTTGCTAATTTTCTGTCTGTTTGATCTGTCTAATATTGACAATGGGGTGTTAAAGTCTCCCACTATTATTGTGTGGGAGTCTAAGTCTCTTTGTAAGTCATTAAGAACTTGCCTTATGTATCTGGGTGCTCCTGTATTGGGTGCATATATGTTTAAGATCATTAGCTCTTCTTGTTGCATGGATCCTTTTACCATTATGTAATGTCCTTGTTTGTCTCTTTTGATCTTTGTTACTTTAAAGTCTATTTTATCAGAGATGAGAATTGCAACTCCTGCTTTTATATTATAATCTTATGAGCATACCCTCCTATATGTGGTCTTTCCTTGACAGAATAAAATATCATTTTCAGGGGCATGACTAATCAACATATAAAAGCCTATTTAATATTTATTTTAAAAGCCGTTACATAGTTATAAAAGCATAAGGTTTAGTCACATAAAAATATAAACAATCTTGAAATTAATTAATGTGAATTAATAGATACCTCAAAATTGTTGTTATGATAGTTATAAACCAGACTTTAATGCAGAATCTTGTATCTCTTCATCACACCGTGGCATGAAGACCGATGGTAATAAAACATTTCTTAATGAAAGAAGCTATAGCATTTTCTGTGCGATTTGCACCATTCCTGTTCATACCTGTTCTACAAGTGTTGAAGCATGTGATCCTACCAGAAAATGACAGCAGATTTCAGCTCAAGTTAATGTAGACAATGAAAAGCATGTCATGGGCCAGTCATAGTGGTTCCCCCCTGTAATTGAAGCGTGTTGGAAGGCTGAGGTGGGCAGATCACGAGGTAAGGAGTTCAAGACCAGCCTCACCAACATGGTGAAAACCCGTCTCTACTAAAAATACTAAAATTAGCTGGGTGTGGTGGCGCAAGCCTATAATCTCAGCTACTAAGGAGGCTGAGGCAGGAGAATCACTTCATCCCAGGAGGCAGAGTTTGCAGTGAGCCGAGATCATGCCACTGCACTCCAGCCAGGGCAACAGAGAGAGACTCCATCACAAAAAAAAAAAAAAGAAAAGAGAAGGACATCATGAGACTGCAGCTACGCTAACAGCTAGTGTGATAAAATTTGAAAAAGAAAAGAGTAAAACTGATGAAATATGACAATAAAGTTGGAAATATTTATCAAGGGAGCCATATTAATGTAGGTGAATTTCAGAGAACAAAATAGTTTTCCTAGGTCTGTCAGGAAGAACAGAAGAAGGACAGATGTGGTAGAAGCAGCATGGGCCAAGAGAGAGGCTCTGCAGTGCATTGAGGATAGAGGGGCTCTGCAGTGCATTGAGGATGAGGAAGCTGGAGACAAGGCTGAGCAGAGTCAAGGCTCATACCCTGACCTGAGAACAGAAGAGAGCACCAGAAACAAGTTCACCTTCAAGTACAAACCCTCTTCAGACAAAAGGAGAGATGAAGGTGATGCAGAGGCTGCTCCCTGAGACTGCATTCTGTGGGTAGAAATTCGAAAGCCTTTTCTTCTTTTAAGAGTTTACCCACAGTCCATGAGACCTACTGATAATGAAGGTAGTTGGAACAAGTGAGGATAGTCCTTGTTTGATGGGAAGGAGCAGTAGCATTACCAGGAAGGGTTGGTGCTGGGGAGGGGCAAGGGTTAGGAAGGGCAGAGAAGTATCTGTCCCCTTAGCCATCTTGCAGATGTAGGTTGGATCACTGGGTGGCAAATTCACAGTTGGTGGCTCACGGCCACCTGGCATCACAGGGTGAGAGCCACTTCACAGGAAACTGCAGATGACGGGAGTTCGCAGCTGCACAGAATAAGCACCCCAGGTAACTTCCAGTCAAGGTTGGCAGGGGACTGCCGAGGTGGCAGCAGTGATGGTGGTGGGCAGTGTGCAGCCTTTTAGGGCATTTTCTCCATGGACATACACATGTGCACCAAACTGTGTCTGCATGTCCTCTTCCGTATTCTGACATTTTTACAGAATCCTCATGATTACCTCATGGTTCTGAGATCATAAGATGTATTTTCACTTCTTTCTACCACATGTATCCTTTCCTGTGTACCTAGCAAAATTTACCTAAATTCCCTATGGGTGGATTATTCCTAGCTACCGTATTTTCCAATGTAGTAGCTAAATGAATTGCCCTGCTTTGAATGCCTTTGGTTAATCATTCCTGAAGATTCATGTCTCCTCAATTCAGGGGGAGCCAGCCCTGCACGTTGATGAGCAGGAGTTCAGTTTAGAGTGTTGTGTTTTCCTGGTTAACTTTGGACACATCTATGTTCTGGAAACTATTGAACTTTCTATATTCATTTGAAAACTCCTGTTGCTTTATCTTTCACTTTATTTACAATAGTTTCTCTTTTCTCCTGTTTACTTTGCATTCAGTTTGCTAGATTTATCTTTTAAGCTTCCTAAGGAGGAAATTTAGGTTATTGATTTTTGCATGTTTTCTTTTTTTTTGTGAGGTGGAGTTTTGCTCATGTCACCCAGCTAGAGTACAATGGCACGATCTGGGCTCACTGCAACCTCCACCTCCTGGATTCAAGCCATTCTCCTGTCCCAGCCTGCCTAGTAGCTGGGATTACAGGCTCCCGCCACCATGCCCGGCTAATTTTTGTATTTTTAATAGAGACAGGATTTCACCATGTTGGACAGACTGGTCCAACTCCTGACCTCAGGTGATCCGCCCACCTAAGCCTCCCAAAATGCTGGGATTATAGGTGTGAGCCACTGCATCCAGCCGATGTTTTACTTTTTAATAGATGCATATTCTCCATATACTCCCTTACTGCATGCTCCAAATTTGGATAAAATGCATTTTAATTTGAATTTAGTTCAACATATTGTTTAATTTTCTCTTAAGATTTCTTGCATCATGTGTTGTTTAAAAGTGAGTTAGTTAATCTCCATGTATTTTGATGTTTACCAGCTATCTGCCTTTAATGATTTCTAGCTTAATTTTATTGTGGTTTTAGGGCATATATTTATTAACATAAAAATCTTGAGATCTATAAATTTGGAAAGAAAAAGAGCTACAAATATTCTTGAAGGCTGCCCTACGGCATGTGTACTGAACAAATATGCATGTTCACCTTGCTGTGTAGACTTAACGTTTTCTTTCTTTTTTTTTTTTTTGAGACAGAGTCTTGCTCTGTCCCCCATATTGGAGTACCATGGCGCCATCTTGGCTCACTGCAACCTCTGCCTCCTGGGTTCAAGTGATTCACCTGCCTCAGCTTCCCAAATAACTGGGATTACAGGCACCTGCCAGATACCAAGCACAGCTTATATTTGTATTTTTAGTAAAGACGAGGTTTCGCCATGTTGGCCAGGCTGGTCTTGAACTCCTGACCTCAGGTAATCCGCCCACCTTGGCCTCCCAAAGTGCTGTGATAACAGGCATGAGCCACTGCAACCGGCCAAGACGTAGCATTTAAATGTATTACAGTTAGGCCCTACAAACAAAAGCCCTTCTCAGGGCACAAAGGCAGGCACGTACACAATCTCTGTCAGCCAGTCAGACCCAGTCCATGGTTGGTGGGCTCTTATTGGGAGAAGGTTACTAAAATCAGTCTCCTGTGCAATCAAGGCTACAATTATGGCTGGTAGAACAGAGGCTGGAGTCAGCATCTGGTGGTGGATGAGCTGCAAATTGTGTTAAGATTGCTTATCTGGAAGTCATTACTTGGTTAGCTGCTAGAGAAAAAGATAAACCTCCTGTCACTTTCAATTAGAACATAGTTTATTCTTCAAGTGCAGGGGTGAGTGACTTAACCCTTGCCTGGCGTGGCCTTAGGTCTGTTTATGATTTGATATCTTATTGCCACCAAGATGAGTTCATTCTTCATTCTTATGATCTTTTAACGTGAATGCTGGTCAGTTGTTGTGTCTAAACTGCAAGAGACAGATGATAATGAGGCATGTCCCGCTTCCTCTCTGATCATGGCTGGAAATTCAGTTTTTATGTATGCCTTTGGTTAATCATTCCTGAAGATTCATGTCTCCTCATTTCAGGGGGAGCCAGCCCTGCACGTTGATGAGCAGGAGTTCAGTTTAGGGTGTTGTGCTTTCCTGGTTAACTTTGGACACATCTATGTTCTGGAAACTATTAAACTCTCAATATTCATTTGAAAATTCCTGTTGTTTATCTTTACTTACCTTTCACTTTATTTACAATATTTTTTCTTTTCTCCTGCTTACTTTGGATTCCGTTTGGTAGACTTTTCTTTGTCTTTGAGTCTTGCTTTGTCCCCCAGGGTGGAATGCAATGACGCCATCCTGGCTTACTACCAACTCTTCCCCCAAGTTCAAGTAATTCACCTGCCTCAGCTTCCCAGATAACTGGCATTATGGTCACCTGCCACCCCACACAGCTAGTTTTTGTATTTTTAGTAGCGACAGGGTTTCGCCATGCTGGCCCAACTGGTCTTGAACTCCTGACCTCAAGTAATCCTCTTGCCTTGACCTCCCAAATTGCTGTGATAACAGGCATGAGCCACTTCGCCCGGCTGAGATGCCTTGCACCGAAACTTAATATTTAAATGTACTACAGTTAGGCCTACCGGTATTCCCAGGTGTACCTTGAAAAAAGAGGATTTAGAACCTTAGGCCTGACTGGTGCTGTGTTGTTGTTAGATCGTTGCCCACATGTTGCATGGCCATATTTAAGTATCAGGATGTAAAACACAGTACAGCTGCATACAGATGCAATGACTTTATTTTTCATATGCGTTTCAAAATAATAGTGTGAACAGACAGAACTCCTCTTTGAAGTTGAAGAATGTCCTTATGGACCCAGCATCCGTCTGGTTTCCGTTTCTGCATTCTCAGTGTATAGCCTCACTTCTCTTTCTCCAATTTTGGAGGATTTGTCAAAAATTCTCCTCTTAAGCAAACATTAGTAAGGCTCCAGAACTTTCTCCTAACTCTATCCGTGCACTTTTTTGTAAAATACAGTTTTAGCAAGAACACTGCTAAGTTAGTTTAGCAAGACCCCCACACCTTAGATGTCTGATCACTTTCAGAATCTTATCAGGTTCCTCATCCTCCACCATCCCTCAAGTGATCATCTCAGCCTGTCTTCAGCAAGAATCCTGTTAGATCAGTTTAGCCAGAATCCCTCTTGCCCCTGATGTTAATTCTTAGCAATTTCCCAACCACTAGTCCCCAGTTTGTTCTTCGGCTATAAATTGCCACTTTCCCATGCTGTACTCAGAGTTACTTACAGTTGAGTCTAACTCTCTCCCACACTGCAAGGCGCCATTACCGTGGTCCTGATATCTATTGCAGTGGTCCTGAATAAAGTCTTCCTTACTGTGCTTTAACAAGTATCATTGAATATTCTTTTTTCTTTAACAGATACTTTGACGAAGGTAATTGGGACTCCCATCAAATCTCCACACAGCTAGCAGCCACGTGGGGCACTTCTCCAGGTAAGGATTGTCCCTGTTCCACTTACATTCCTGTCAGTAAAATGGTAGGTTCAGTGTAGGGCTTTACCATTTTCTTCAAGAGAGACCCATCTGATGTTCATTCAGCTATCAAACAGGTCCAGCCATAGCACACATTAGCTGTGACATGACATGGCTTATGAGAATGACTTTCAGCAGAGTCAGTCATTCAGTAACTAAAATGAATGATAATTGAATCCCTTTTCAGGGATTTAATTAAATGTATCATTCATTTTAGTTATTTCTCACATGCATTTATTATTTCCATTTTCCAAAACCCCTAATGTTACATTTCTTCTTCACATGTTAGATATGAACAAAGTAAGACTAACTGTGGCCACATCCTCTTTACTTGGTACCCTACCCCAAGTGGGAGGAATGAGATGTAAAGTGACATAATCAAAGACAGTCAAACTGGCTTTTAATCATTAAACTGGCTTTTAATCATTGTCATCTCAAAGCATGTGGCATAGTTACTGACTTCTTTAATGTCCTTTCTCCATCTTATCTTCTCCTTTGTTTCCTGTATCGTCTTCCTGTCTGATAGCATATATCCCCACAAGCACACACTGAGGTCTTTTTCTTTTTTTTTGAGACAGAGTCTCCCTCTGTCGCCCAGACTGGATTGCAGTAGCAGAATCTCAGCTCACTGCAACCTCTGCCTGCTGGGTTCAAGTGATTGTCCTGCCTTAGCCTCCCATGTAGCTGGGATTACAGGCATGCACCACCATGCCCGGCTAATTTTTGTATTTTTAGTAGAGGTGGGGTTTCATCATGTTGGCCAGGCTGGTCTCAAACTCCTGACCTCAGGTGATCTGTCTGCCTTGGCCTCCCAAAGTGCTGGGATTATAGGTGTGAGCCACCAAACCCAGCCTATAGAAACAATTTTCTTTCTTTCTTTCTTTCTTTTTTTTTGAGACAGAGTCTCACTCTGTCACCCAGGCTGGAGTGCAATGGTGTGATTTCAGCTCACTGCAACCTCTGCCTCCCAGGTTCAAGTGGTTCTCTTGCGTCAGCCTCCTGAGTAGCTGGGATTACAGGTGTGTGCACCACCCTGCCCAGCTGATTTTTGTACTTTTAGTAGAGACAGAGTTTCAGCTTGTTGGTCAGGCTGGTCTCAAACTCCTGACCTCAAGTGATCCACCCTGCCACTGCACTCTAGCCAGGACAACACAGCAAGACATGCCCTCAGAAAAAGAAAGAAAGAAGGAAAAGAAAAGAAAGAGAGAGAGAGAGAAAGAAAGAAACAGAAAGAAAGAGAGGGAGAGAAAGAGAAAGACACAGCAAGAAAGAGAGAGAGAAAAGAAAGAAAAAAAAGAAAGAAAGAAAAAGAGGAAAGAAAGGAAAAAGGAAAGAAAGAGAAAGAAAGAAAAGAAAGAAAAAAAAAAGAAAGAAAGATAAATCAGTTCAAGGCTGGGCACGATGGCTCACCCCTGTAATCTGAGCACTTTGGGAGGTCGATAGGGGTGGATCTCTTGAGCCCAGGAGTTTGAGACTAGCCCGGTCAACATAGTGAAACCCCATCTATACTAAAAATACAAAAATTAGCAGGGTATGGTGGCAGGTGCCTGTAATCCCATCTACTGGGGAGGTTGAGGTGGAGAATTGCTTGAACTTGGAAGGCAGAGGTTGCAGTGAGCTGAGATCGCATCACTGCACTTCGGCCTGGGCAACACAACAGCAACAAAAGAAAATCTGTTCAGCTGAGTTTGTCTCATGTCAAACTACAAATTCATCCTTCCATAAATGTGTGTGTTTACATGCAAGTGCATAGTTTTCTTCATCAGTTACGAGGTAGTTCATAAAATAAATGTAATGTTTTAGCCTAAATCCTTGGTAGATTGTTCTTAAAAAGATTTCTAATCGGACAGAGAAAAGTGTATCCATTTACTTTCACCATTGGTTTATTTGGGTGAATTCTATTTTCGCCTAATATTATTTGTTTACCATATTTTGCTAATTTTTTATTTCAAGATGATGTCTCGTTACTAATTTTGATGTAGTAACTAGATTTAGTAATTTAGTTCATTCATTGTAACCTCTGAAGTTTTGTCAATTACATTCAACATTTTTTTCCAAGAATGTGATCTCTTTACTTTTCTCTATATCTCTTTGAAATCCTTGTTTGAGCGACAATATCCGCGTTCCATCCATGCTTGGAAGCGTTTTCTGAGGTCTGAAATAAGGCGTGTTTTTTTTGTGTGTGTTTTTTTCTTAATTCAAAGCATAACATTCTTTAATTTAGGTATTTAATTAACTCGGAAGTCTTGTTTTATTATTTTTTACTCAACCAATTAATCTACTAGGCTGAGAATTAGTAGTTGGGGTTTTAAGTAAAATGAGTCCATTTTCTGTTTTGTTTTTGTAACAGAGTCTCACTCTGTCGCCATGCTGGAGCGCAGTGGCTCGATCTTGGCTCACTGCAACCTCCGCCTCCTGGGTTGAAGCGATTCTCCTGCCTCAGCCTCCTGAGTAGCTGCGACTACAGGCGTGCGCCACCCCGCCCGGCTAATTTTTTGTACTTTTAGTAGAGACGTGGTTTCACCATGTTGGCCAGGATGGTCTCGATCTCTTGATCTCGTGATATGCGCGCCTCGGCCTCCCAAAGTTCTAGGATTACAGGCGTGAGCCACCACTCTCGGCCAAATGCATCGATTCGCAACAAAATTTACAGAGCATTCACAAACAGTAAAAGGCAAATCCGCCCCGAAATCTGTGATTTCCCTTTAGCATGTTGCTACGTACTGAGCTTTCATTTGTAATGCTTTTTTTGAAGCATAAATTTTACAGTGCATCCGATTTGAAACTTTCTCTGTTAATTTGCTATTCTTATTTCTGGACCATCTGGCAGGATAGCGGGTAATGGGAAGCCGGCAACTTTCGTGTCACTGTCCCGAAGTGAGAGCCCTGGGGCCTTCCCTCGGGTTCCAGAAGTGCGCCTGACCTGGCATCGCGGCTGCCCACGGGGAAGCTCAGCAGGTCTGCATCCCCCCAGAGGCTCCTAGCTCAAGGGCTTGGATGCAGGTGGACGGCGGCCTGCGAGGGCCGATATTGTGAGCCCCTCAGCTGCGCGGCGTGGGTGGGGCGCGGCGCGGCGCGGGGTGGCAATAGCCCCTCCTAGAGCCTTCCGGCCTTGGTTTCCCCGGCTTCCTCTCTGGTATTTCCGTGCGCTGCGGGCGTTGCAGAGGCTGGGGGCCCTCAGTGCTCTGCCATCCCTTGATTGCGTGCCTCGAGAGGTAGGGAGTGCAGAATTCTTGCGTTTAGAATTTCAGGCTGTAGATTAATTCACCTTTTCTCAGAAATACTAGGTGGTGCTGTTTTATTTCCGTAGACTTTTTTTTTTTGGTTCATTTTATAATGAATGTAAGTCATGTATAAACAACTGCATAATATTTTATTTCTCTTTTATCTCGTGTCTTTAGTCTTTCAAATATTTTTAAAGTTATGTTAAAGCTATTATCCCTGTTTCATTTATTTAAACCCAGGTAGCATTTTAATAAAGTTAAATTTCAGGTTTGTGTTGCGCTCTTTCATGCACGAGTAGCTTAGATTACAGGCGCCCGCCACCACGCCCGGTTAATTTTTGTATTTTTAGTAGAGATGGGCTTTCACCATGTTGGCCAGGCTGGTCTTGAACTCCTGACCTCGAGTGATCCACCCGCCTCGGCCTCCCAAAGTGCTGGAATTACAGGCGTGAGCCACCGCGCCCGGCTCAGAATTCTTTTCAGAGGAGCTACTGAACTTTCAATTATTTTGACTACTGTGGAATAATACAGAATTCAATGACACTTGTTAGAACACAATAAGGAAGATTTTATTCAGTGGTATCACTAGGTACAGGGACCATTGCAGTGGGATTTTGCAGCCGGGGAGAGAGATTGGGCTTAACTCCAAATAACAGCATGCGTAAGTGGGAATGTATCGCCAAGGAGCAGGGTGAGAGTCAGTGGATGGAAAATTACTAAGGGGAAACATCTGAGTAGGAGAGGAGCCAGGAGGGTTCTATTAATAGCTGAGACAACCTAACAGAAGGCAAGATGGGCAGACATCCCCTGGGGGTTGGTAGAGGCTGAGGAAACTTAGGAGACGTCAGAGACGATGAGATTTAAAGGATGGATGATTCTTGCTAGACTCATTTAGCAGGGTTCTTTGCTAAAAATGGATTTTACAAAGATGTGCACAGTTGGGCCTAGGAAAAAGATTCAGAAGCCTGATTAAATTTTGGTCAGGCAGAGAAACTTTGTGTGCCCCCCTCTCATTGAATTAAAGAAGACACACCCTTTTATTTGAATAGTGTTAGTCAATTTATTTTTTGTTAGGTTGCTGTTTGTTCATTAGGAACCAGCTGTAACATTTGTTGGGACTTCGTAGAAGATAACTGCCAGGTGGTCGTAGCTGTCAGGCTTTTAATGAGAAGAGCTTAGTTTATGTGAAAATAAAAAAGATTAATATTTGGAATAAACTGTAAACTCAGCTTCTGAGTCCAGAGATCAGCCAGTCAAGATTGTTTAGATTTGAGCTTGTCTTTAGATGGTGAAGTTAGGAAGGCAGTGACAGTCTCATGAATTTTCCTAGTTTACAGTTTGTATGTCTTTTGTTGATGACATCCAGTGTTCTGGTGAACTTCCCGAGTGGCCCACCCAGCAACAGACACAAAGGTGATTTCTTTGAAGTTTATATTGTAGGAACAAAAAAGTAATATATTTTCGTCACCCATTGCAAGGTTAATGAGTGAGACCCCTATAACAAAAGACAAATTAATAAGAGGAAATCATAATAAATTTAGTTACTTAAAAATCTTATGTGACATGGGAGCTTTTAAAAGTGAAGACCAAAAGAACCAGGGAGAACTCTTTTTTTTTTTTTTTTTGAATTGAGACAAAGTCTGGCTTTGTCACCCTGGCTGGAGTTCAGTGACACGATCTCAGCTCAGTTCAACCTCCAGCTCCTTGGGCTCAAGCCATATTCCACCTCAGCCTCCCCAGTAACTGGGACTACAGGTGGGCACCACCACACCCGACTAATTTTTTTTTTTTTTTTTTTTTTTTTTTTTGTAGAGATGGGGTTTTACCTTGTTGCTCAGGCTGGTCTTGAACTCCAGAGCTAAACCAATTCACCCGCCTTGGCCTCCCAAAGTGCTGGGGTTACAGGCGTGAACCACCGTGCATGGTTGGAAAAATCTATTTTTACAGACAGCTATGCAAAAATGTGATTGGAAGACAAATGGGTACAATCTAGTGGCAATAATCTGAGGAGAACTTAGCAAGATCTGTTCAGATTCTTGGTCTCTGGGTATAGGGAAGGACCCCTCTAGGTAGGTCAGAGAATTTTTTTATGATCTACTTCAGGGGGAAGGTCAAAGAGTGTGCTTCCTGCATCTATTATCTCAATTTCTGAAGTGCCCTATTTGGGGGCATTATTTACAGAGCCTCAAGAGGGGTGTAAGTGCCTATTATCAGAGGTCATTCTTATGGAGGCTATGAATTAAATTCTAGATAAGTGGCTGAGCAGACATCTAGCAGTTGTCATCTAGTCTATTTCTAATTAGCGTTTTTGCTTTTCTGACTCAGGTAGTTGAATTTGCAGGATCTTCTGTCCCTCAGGAGAAGAGGGCCCTAAAGTTCAAGTGATTGTGGGAGGAGGAGGTAAAAGGCTGGTAGGGGAGGGCAGAGGGAGGAAGGACAAAGCAGATAGGGGCTTAAAGGGGGAAATGTCAAAGGATACCAGGGAACTGAAAGGTAAAATAATGCCAAGAAAGAGGTAGACAGAGTTGGCAAAGTATATCATAAACAGGGATTTGAGAAGAGAGGGTTCAGATGGCAGCAAAGATCACAAAGGAGAAGAAGAATCCAATATAGAGAATTCGGGGGGAGGTGATCTCAAATAGAGCTAGGAATAAGAGATTTGCAACCCAGGAAGTCAGGGAATAATACCTATGGAGGAAAGAAAGCCAAGAAGGAAAGACTTCCAGGCCAAGTATCCAAGGAATAGTCCCCACTGCTATGGTTTGAATGATGGTGCCCTCTCAGAAATTCATGTTGAAATTTAATCTTCAGTGCAACAGTATGTTGCCCAGACTGGTCTCAACCTCCTAGGCTCAAGTGATCCTCCCACCTCGGCCTCCCAAAATATTGGCATTGTAGGCATGAGCCACCACGCCTGGCCAAGACACTAACTTGAAAGCACAGAGCAGCCCTTACCAGACACCAGTTATGCCAGTGACTTGATGACATAATTGGACTTCTTGACTCCAGAACTGTGAGGAATAAATTTCTGTTCTTTTATAGATTTCCCAGTTTCAGATATTATGCTTAGCAGCACAATTGACTAAGATAGAAATTGGTACTGAGAAGTCGGGGTATAGCTGTAAGAAATAACTGAAAATGTAGAGGCTGCTTTAGAACCGAGTAAAGGGTAGAGGCTGGAAGAGTTTGGAAGTACATGCTAGTAGAAGCCTAGATTGCCATGCATTAAGGTGATTCTTGTGAGGCTTCAGAAGATGAAAAGCCATAGAGAAAGCCTCAGTCTTTGAGATTATCTGAATGGTTATGAATAGAATGTTGAAAAAAAATACGGACAGTAAAAGCCATTCTGATCGTCTTCAGTGTAAATGAGGAATATCTTATGGGAAACTAGAGGAAAAGCCATCCATGTTACAAAGTGGCAGAGGAAAGAACAAGGTCTGGGAAAGAAGGGAGTTTATTTCTGCAACTGGTTACAGGGAGAAGGCCGGAGTAACTCACTAGACCAACTCAAAGTTACAAGTTTTTTTAGTGCTTATACACATTTTAAGCTCCATGCTATGAGTAAAATTGCACCTCCAAACGGGAGTGTTTCCTTCAATCTATATCTTACCTTTAGGACCTAGGATCTGGAAAGCTTTCTCCAGAGTCTTAGAAAGCTTCTTAATCTTAAGTGGGTACCTGGAACAAGGTATACGTGTAAGAATGCTTTTATTTTTCAGCCAGACTTTAGGCTAAGAAAGCCCAGGCAAGGTCTTAATGGGTTTGTTTTCATATTCCAGCTCTTATGCTCAGGCACCAGTTTCTCCAGTTCTTTAATGTTTAACTTAGAAGAATTATAACAGAGGGTTAGTGGAAATGAGCGTTCCGGTTGCTAATGGGAACCTGCCCTGCCACAAACTTGCTGGAAGTATTTCTGTGTTTTAGTACTTTTGGGAGGGTAGAATTTAAGAGCAATGAACTAGGATATTTGGCAGAAGAAATCTCTAAGCCAAATTTTGAGGGTACTGCATGGCTTCTTTTAATTGCTTACAGTAAACTGTGAGAAGAGAAAACCAAGTTAAAGGTAGAACTTTTAATCAAAAGGAAAGCAGATTAACTGGGCATGGTGGCATGCACCTGTAGTCCCAGCTACTCTGGAGGCTGAGGCAGGAGGGTTGCTTGAGCACAGGAGGTCCAGGCTGCAATGAGCTATGATTGTACCACAATCTGGGCCACAGAGTGAGACTCCATCTCAAAATAATTATTTTTAAAGGGAAGTTGAACATAAAGATTTGGAAAATTAACAGCCTGGCCCTGTAAAGAATTTTTCTTAATGTGTTCAGGAGAGAAAACCAACTATGTGGCCAACTAACCATTTAATAAGGGGATTAGTAAGACAATGGGAGAATGGTTCTGAAGACATTTCAGAGAACGTTGAGGATGCCACAGCCATCGCAGGCCCAAGGTGTCAGGTCCTTGAGGGAAGAACAATTTTAAGAAAGGCGTCCAGGATCCCAGTGAAACTCAGGATGCCTGTGGGAACTTGGGGCTCACTGACTATGCTACCTCATGTCTCTGCTCCCTGAAGTCAAATGAAGCATTCCCCAGCTTTCCCATCTGTGGTTCAAGTGAGCCCAGGTACAGCTCAAATCACTCCTCCGGAAAGCACAAATAGTAAAACATGGGGCAGTGCCCATGTGGTGCTAACTGCCGGCATGCTAAATCCACAGCTGTGAAGGCATGGTTTTCCCCACCTAATTTCAAAGGAGGCCTTGAAGAATGCCTCAGGGCCCAATTAGAGAACTGCTGTAGGGGCAGGGCTGCCATAGAAAGTTCCCACTAGGGGAGTGTCCAGCAGAATTGTTGGGTTGGGGCCAGCACAGAGTGCCCTCACTAGGGCAATACTCAGTGGATGCGTGGGGGCAGGGCCACCCTTGAGTTCCCAGACCCAGACCTGTAGATCCGCTAGAGCATAATTCAAACCTGGGGTGGACATAGACACCTGACTATAACCTGCAGAGCTGTGGCATGGGCTGACTCTAGCAGTCATGGCAGCAGGGTCCCCTGGAGGCTTGAGGACCCAAGCACCATCCCAGTGTCTCTGTAAGGTAAGAGGTAGAATCAAAAAAGCTGATTCTCACACCTTAAGATGGAATTTTGTTGGCCTTGTTGGGTTTTGAAGTTATGTGGGACATGTTACCCCTATCTTCTTGCCTATTTCCCCCACCAACCTTTTTGTTTTTGCCATGGGGTCCAGCTGTGTCACCCAGGCTGGTCTCAAACTCCAGGGTTCAAAAGATCCTCCTATCTCAGACTCCTGAATAGCTAAGACTGCAGGCATGAGCCACCATGCCTGGCTTATTTCTAACTTTTGTAAAGGGAATTTTTATCCTGTGCCTGTCCCACCATTGTATTTTGGAAACACATAATCTGTTTGACTTCACAGGGTCACAGCTGGAGAGCCACTGCCTCAGGATTCATTGTACCTTGAGTATCACCTATATCTGATTTAGATGATATTTACGTGAGACTTTCGACTTAGACTTGAAAGTTGATACTGGAATGGGTTAAGACTTTTTGGAGTTACTAAGATGGAATGGTCATATTCTTGTGTGTGAGAAGGACATGAATTTTGAGGTGGCAAGGGTGGAATGCTATGGCTTGAATTATGGTGTCCCTTTGAAAATTCATGTGGAAACCAAATGCCCGATGCAACGGTACTAAGAGGTTTGGCAATTGCAAGGTGATTAAGCCATGAGGGCTCTGCTCTCATGCATGAGATTAACACCTCCATAAAAGGGTATTAATTTAAAGGGAGTACTTTCTGGCCCTTCTGCCTCTTTCAGCATGTGAGGACACAGTTATGGCTCCTCTGCAGGATGCAGCAACAAGTCATCATCTTGGAGACGGAGGGCAGCCCTGTTGAGATCTCTGGCTGGTGCTTTGATCTTGGACCTCTCATCCTCCAGAAACATGAGAAATAAATTTATATTCTTTATATGTTACTCATTATCAGGTATTTATTTATTTGAGACAGAGTCTTGCTTTGTTGCCCAGGCTGGAGTACAGTAGCGCGATCTCGGCTCACTGGAGCCTTTGCCCACTGGGATCAAGTGATTCTCCTGCCTCAGCCTCCTGAGTAGCTGGAATTACAGGCACACACTACCACACCTGGCTAATTTTTGTATTTTTCTTAAAGAAAATACAAACAGAGTTTCACCATGTTGGCCAGGCTGATCTCGAACTCCTGACCTTAGGTGATCCACCCACCTCAGCCTCCCAAAGTGCTGGGATTACAGACATGAGCCAGTATCAGGTATTTCTAATAGGAATACAAACGGACTAAGATACACAGGAAAACAGAGCCAGGAGGAAAAATCTTCTATTCCAGGATCATGCCTACTCAAGGAAGAGTATAAGGGCTGGGCATGGTGGCTCATGCCTGTAATTCCAGTCCTTTGGGAGGCCAAGGTGGATGGATCACTTGAGGTCAGGAGTTTGAGACCAGCATGGCCCTTCTCTACTAAAAATACAAAAATTAGCTGGGTGTGGTGGCACATCCCTGTAATCCCAGCTACTTGGGAGGCTGAGGCAGGAGAATCACTTAAACCTGTTGGGAGGCGGAGGCTTCACTGAGCCGAGATCATGTTACTGCACTTCAGCCTGGGTGACAGAGTGAGACTCTGTTTCAAAACACAAAACAACAACAAAAAAGAATATAGGGGAAAAATAAGACCCATAGGTTATTTTTAGTCCAAACAGAGCCCTGTAAGAAAATGAAGATTAACAAGAGAAAAGCAGCCAGGCGTGGTGGTTCGCACTTGTAATCCCAGCACTTTGGGAGGCCAAGGCCAGCAGATCACCTGAGGTCGAGAGTTTGAGACCAGCCTGACCAACATGGAGAAACCCGTCTCTACTAAAAATACAAAATTAGCCAGGCGTAGTGGTGCATGGCTGTAATCCAGCTACTCGGGAGGCTGAAGCAGAAGAATCTTGAACCCAGAAGGCAGAGGTTGTGGTGAGCCGATACTGCACCATGTACTCCAGCCTGGGCAACAAGAGGGAAACTTCATCTCAAAAAAAAAAAAAAAAAAGAAAAACAAACAAGTTTATTAATGTGTATATTTCATCTACACATGGAAAATACCCAGAGAATTAGTAGTTCTCAAAGAAGTGGCTTTGAATTCCAGCATATATAGCATCTTCAGCAGAAAACAGTAAATTTTTAGAGAAGTGAAAAGACAAAGGAAAAAGGGCTTGAGCTGGGCGCAGTGACCTAGGCCTGTAATCCCAGCACTTTGGGAGGCCAAGATGGGCAGATCACCTGAGTTCGGGAGTTCAATACCAGCTTGACCAACATGGAGAAACCCTGTCTCTACTAAAAATACAAAAATTAGCCGGATATGGTGCCACATGTCTGTAATCCCAACTACTGGGCAGGCTGAGGCAGGAGAATCGCTTGAACCTGGGAGGCGGAGGTTGTGGTAAGCCAAGATCACGCCATTGCACTCTAGCCTGGGCAACAAGAGCAAAACTCTGTCTCAAAATAAAAGAAAAAAAAAAGGAGAAAAAGAAAAACGAGATCGAGTCTCTAGAGTTGACAATTTATGCAAAGGCAAATAAATGGCAGATAAAAGTCAGTCAATACGCATGTTAATATAGATTCCTTTGGTATCATTTCTGGGCTGACCAGGGTCTAAAGTTTTCTTCAGTGGTTAGCCTTTGTTCTCCCTGGTAGAATTGTTAGTGTGGGGAGTGGGGAGGGAGAGGGTACCTTTTCTCTTTGCAACTCTGTGTCTTGCTTTTTGGCCAGTAGAGGAAGAACAAAAAACTTTCCTGCATCTGCTTCTTCTTGTCTTCAGCTCAGCAATGCTTCCTATTTTAGGGTGGCATATTCTGGCCTCCCACAAGAGCCAGGAAGAGTAGATGTGCAGCCCAAGGGTCAGGGAATAATTTTCACCCTACAGAGAGCCGGGAAAAAGACCTTCTATTCCAGGAAGTACCTTTCAAAAGATGCCTGGGAGTCTAATCCAGCTTCAGACTATACTCTGAATCTTAAGAATAAAGGCCAGGTGTGGTGGCTTATGCCTGTAATTCCAGCATTTTGGGAGACCGAGGCAAGAGAATGGCTTGAACCCAGGGTTTTAGCCAGTCTGGCAATATAGTGAGACCATCTCCACACACACAAAAAATCAAAACCTATCCTTAGAAGCTTCAATGAGCATTCGTCCAGAGCAATGGCTCTGGAGGCTAATTCACCATGGATCCCCAATCAATTTATTAGGAGTAAAGACAAGGTTTCAAAGGTGCACACTAAGGTCCTCAGTGAGAGGTTTAGGAGACCAAAGATGAATAACTGAAAAATATATATATTCAGTGATACTTATGAAAGCATGGAATAGAAAACTTTATTCAGGACCATTGTGATAGATATAGGGACCAATGCAATGGGATTTTGCAATGGAATAGAGATTGCTCTGAACTCCAAATACACCATGGAAAAATGGGACTTTATAATCGAGAAGCAGGGTTGGGGGAGCAGGAGTCAATGAATGGAAAATTACTAAAAGGAAACATCAGGGATAAGGGGGATTCTGGCTAAACTGACCTAACAAGATTCTTGTTAAAGATGGGCTAGAGAGACCATGTATCACTTGGAAGATGGTGGAAGATGAACCTGATCAGACATCAAGGGTATCAGACATCAAGGAGAAGAGAGTTCTTTTTTATTTTTTATTTTTATTTATTTATTTTTTAAGATGAAGGCTCTCTCTGTCATCCAAGCTGGAGTGCAGTAGTGTAATCTCAGCTCACTGCAACCTCCGCCTCCCGGGTTCAAGCAATTCTCCTGCTTCAGCTTCCTGAGTAGCTGGGATTACAGGCATGCACCACCACACCCAGCTAATTTTTGTACTTTTAGTAGAGACAGGATTTCACCATGTTGGTCAGGCTAGCCTTGAACTCCAGACCTCATGATCCGCTTGCCTTAGCCTCCCAAAGTACTGGGATTACAAGCGTGAGCCACTGCACCTGGCTGAGAAGAGGGTTCTTGATAAACAAACTTCCTTGTTAAAACTAGTTGTTGTTTTTTTTTTTTTTGAGACGGAGTTTCCCTCTTGTTACCCAGGCTGGAGTGCAATGGCGTGATCTTGGCTCACTGTAACCTCCGCCTCCTGGGTTCAATTCTCCTGCCTCAGCCTCCCGAGTAGCTGGGACTGCAGGTGCTTGCCACCACGCCTAGCTAATTTTTGTATTTTTAGTAGAGACGGGGTTTCACCATGTTGACCAGGATGGTCTCAATCTCTTGACCTCGTGATCCACCTACCTTGGCCTCCCAAAGTGCTGGTATTATAGGCGTGAGCCACCGCGCCCAGCCCAAAACTGGATTTTATAATGAGGTCCACAGATGGGCAGAGGAGAAGCCTGACTACATTTTGATTAAGCAGAGAAACTTTGTCATCACTCTTGTGTGCATTATGCTCCTTTTTCTCCAGTGGAGCTCTCTTCCACCTTGATCTTACTTCCAATCAATCTGTTTTCCCAGCGTTGGTGTTCTGATTTCATCTTACAAAAATATAGCCTAGGCCGGTCCAAAGGTAGTTATCTCAATTGATTGTTCACAGTCAGTTACAGATCAAACTCCTTGTTCTACTCTTTTCCCCCTTCTCACCACTGCACTTGACTGGTCTAAAAACAAATATATATATATATATATATATATATATATATATATATGTATGTATATACATATATATATATGTATGTATATACATATATACATCATAAAGTTTTATTTGATGCATTATACAACATAAGCTTGACAATGTAACAAACTGTTCCCAAAGTTATAAATTCCTCATTGTCTTTTTATTTGTAATTTGACTGTCAAAAAAATCTGTGTAATTATTGAAGAAGGTTGCTATTACAAAAATTTTAAGGGAGTGGCAGGGAAAAATTCCAAAATTAGGAATGATATTCAGCTAGTTCTATGTCTTTTATTCCTTGAATAATCAGAGATATATCTCTGATTATACATACACATTGTGGTTTTTCTGGCCAGGTTGACTTATTTTGCTAAGGAGCAATACGGGTTAATGTTTCAAAGTGAAAGAATTAAAAACAACGGGGGAAAGAGAGAAAGATTAGATACATAGGTAGATAAGCTCAGTGACTCAGCCTGTAGTCCCAGTTCCTTAGAGGCTAAGGCAGGAGGATCGCTTGAGCCCAGAAACTGGAAGTCTGCAGTGAGCAGTGATGGCACCACTGTACTCCAGCCTAGGCGACAGAGCCAGACCATCTCAAGAAAAAAAAAAAAAAAGAAAATATATATCTTAAAAGATGGTATGGATTTTCCATAACATATATATGCAAACATATATAACATAAAAAACATATATATGACATAGCCTATTGTTTTCTTTTATGTGTATGCATTTACAGATTATTGAATTATGCTTTGGGTAAGGGTCACCATAGTGATGGGTACAGGGCCCTCTACAGATAGAGCTTTGGATAACTCTCAAGACCATGTGAGCAAGTGGGTGTTTATAGCCAAAGAGCAGGCTGGGAGGTCTGTGAATGGAAAATTACCAAGGAGGAACCTCAAAAGTTAGGGGGATTCTGGCTAAACCAGCCTAACAGGATTTTTGCTGAAGACAGGCCAGGGTGATCAGTCATCACTTGGGGAATGGTACAGGATGGGTGATCAGTCATCACCTGGGGGATGGTACAGGATGAGGAAGCTGGTCAGATATTGAGGGTTATCAGATATCAAAGGTGAGGAGGTTCTTGTAAAGCTGGATTTCACAAACCGGAAAAGGTTCAGGTACATGACTAAAGTTTGATCAAGCAAAGGATCTTTGTCAGTTCACAGAAAACTAAGTTTTTATAAAATGTTCCCTCCGCCCCATCTGTATCTACCCCTTTCGTGGAACACAAAGCACATTTTGCATGACTTCTAGATTCATGTGCTTGTATTTTGAATGACCTGATATATCTTTTCTCTTTACAATTCTCAACCTCAGCATATGTAAGTGGAACTTAGAAGGCAAGATTTCTTGAACATAGTCTTCCACCAGAATCTCCTCTACAGATTTTTGCTGCCCTTTTCACCAGTGGCTGAAGCTACTTTCTCTTATGTAAGTAGAAATGCTGCATTACCTCCAGCCTCTTCCTCCTTACCTTCCACTTGCATGCACATCCTGTCTAGTCCATGACCTCCTGTTATAAATGCTTAATACAACTTTTTTTACTGAATCAGAAATGTGTTGTGTTGCTCAAGCCATTTTCATTTTAATTACAATTTAACTGCATAATTTAATTCTTTCCCCATTTTCTGGTTACAGTGTTTGCATTTCTGCAATGGTTCTACTTCATTCTAGTATATCCCTCTGGCAAGGGCAGTGGTTTCCCCACTTAAGTGTGCGTTACTATCACCTGGGGGCTTGTTAAACGCAGCTTGCAAGCTCCATCCTGGGTTTCTAATTCTCAGCGTTTGGTTTGTGGCATAAGAATTTGCATTTCTAACAAGTGCCAGGATTGGTCTGAGGAGCACACTTTGAGAGAAGTGGGATTTAGGTTCACTAACCTGGGTTAGAGAAAAATCACAAAAGTGTGCCAAATCTGAGGAGGGAGCAGAGTTGAAGCCCAGTTTCAACATGTGAATGAGTGCTTTATGCACTCAAACTCCCTCAAGGGCTGAGGATTAAGGGAGGATGGGGGAGATAGAGGCATAAACTCAATCCCAGACCTATGGATTTAGAATTCACATGCTAATAATATTTCCAGTGTTTTGTATGTTTATTATACTTTGAGAATGACTGGACCAAATTACCTCCAAAATCTTAAGTCCCAGCAGCAAAGCTCAGCTCAGAGAGCATTTGGATGGCTAATGCTTTGTGCTTGTGTTTTAAGTCAGCTGTTGTTTAAGGTTTGTTTTGGAGAGTTACCCAGGTGTAGCACCCTTCCAAGTAGATAAGGATTGAAAGAGTATGTCCTATAGGTGTATGATCTTTTCCACTCACTTCAGCACATTTTACTGATGGGTCAGTGACAATCCATTATTTGTCTAGTGTAAAATACTCACAAATTCTGGAAGTGGCATATATCCAAGGACAGCTACAATTTTCCAGTTGGTCAAGGCTCACGTTCATACAGGATCAGATCCGACCCAGAATCAACAGAACTGAAACTGCAAATTCAGCTTTGTGAGGGCTTCAGATGTAGCCATGGTTAAAGAAGATTGACATAAGCAGGTGAGCAGAGTTTGCTTGAGGCTTACCCAAGGAATTCATGAGGATGCACGTGCACGGTTTTACGGCCTGAAAAGCACAGTTTTTGAAGAGCTGTATTCCCTCTCGGAAACTATTCCTGCAGAGTAGCCATGGAATTGTGTTTGTCTGCATTCAAGAAAAATCTTCCTTCTGTTAATATAAAGAAAGCCCAACTTATTTCCCAGGTAAGAGAGTGGAAGCAACTGTGATACAGAATCCTAACACATGGGGATTAGTTGTAATCCAGGCAGCATGTAGAGTTAGGTTCCCCAAGTCATCCTGTGGTTAAAGGGCTCCACCCTAAGAAAGCGAGCCACCCAGGGCTTGGTAAATGACCTTATGATCATCCCTTGGCCTGTTAACATGTCGTAACTGAGGCACAGGACCGGGTTCTTGCTTTGGATTTGCCAGTCAAATGGCCAGTGCAGAAAGGGAAGAGAGCATAGTCCTTCAGGCCAACTCACTTGGCCTGTTGAAACATGCAGCTTTGAGCAGAGCCTAGTATTGTTGGGGGTTGCCTACAGTAGAGGATGTGTGTGTTACCAGTGTTAGTTGAATACTTATTCTGTATCACCCACTGTTCCTCTTGTTTTCCATCTCCACCTGTTATATGATAGCAGTGATAAATACGCCATACAGGCCAGGCGCGGTGGCTTGTGCCTGTAATCCCAGCACTTTGGGAGGTTGAGGCAGGTGGATCACCTGAGGTCAGGAGACCAGCCTGGCCAATGTGGTGAAACCTGTCTCTACTAAAAAAAAAAAAAAAAAAAAAGTACAAAAATTAGATGGGCCTGGTGGCAGGCTCCTGTAATCTCAGCTACTTGGGAGGTTAAGGCAAGAAATCTCTTGAACCTGGGAGCCGGAGGTTGCAGTGAGCCAAGATCACACCATTGCACTCCAGCCTGGGTGATGAAAGTGAAACTCCATCTCAAAAAAAAAAAGACATGCAAAAAGACTAAGAGCCTTGTACAGCCTGACACAGGAAAGTGGCAGAGCTGGGGTATTAACTCAGGCATTCACAATCTAGATCCTCTACACATATCACTGACATGAAAGCCAGAAATTTCAGGTGTACTGCCTTGAGCCCAGAACTATTTTTTCTCAAACTTTATTTCTTGTGAGCTATATATAGGAAAAAAAGTGGTATAAAATACAGTACTGCTTTGCAAATATATAATCTAATACTCAAGTCAAGAAAGAAGTGATCCTGGGCTCCCTCTTTCCTGGGTATCCCTTCCCAATCTTGACCTTTTCTTCTGAGATTAATCCTCCATGCCGTTCTTCGTAATTTTATTCCTTGTGATTACATATTTAAGCTACAGGAAAACAGCGTAATGTAGTTTTGCTTATTCTTAACTGTGTATATTATTTTGTCTTTTCCACTTGATACTGCATTTTCTGGATTTATCCATGTTGTGTGTAATTCCAGCTTCTTAATTTTCATTGTCTGATAGTGTTCTCTTGTTATATATAATATATACAGCATGTATCTATCTCACTATATATGTATACAGACTGTATGTATGTATCACTATATGTAGTTTTACACACATATTGTTATCCTATTTCCTTATCTATCCCACAGTAGGCAGATTTTTTTTTTTTGATCTCTGTTGCCCAAGCTGAATGGAGTGCAGTGATGCAATCTTGGCTCACTGCAACCTCCGCCTTCTGGGGTGAAGTGACTTTCCTGCCTCAGCCTCCCAAGTAGCTGGGACTACAGGTCTCCACCACCACACCCAGCTAATTTTTGTATTTTTAATAGAGACGGGGTTTTGCAGGCTAGTCTCAAACTCCTGACCTCGGGTGATCTGCCCGCCTCAGCCTCCCAAGGTGCCAGGATTACAGATGTGAGCCACGGTGCCTGGCTGCAGATCCCATCCATACCTGAGAATTGTTTGGGTTGTATCTAGTCTATAGTTATCACAAACACTGCAGTCGTAATCACTGAAGTACATGTTTCCTGATTTTATATAGGTATGCATCTCTCAAGGATCTGTAACTGCAAGTGGAATTGATGGATCTTCAACTCAAATGTTGCTCATGGCAGTGTTAATTATAACAACCACCTTGGTAAACTATCTGCTATTACCTACAAAACCGTGTGTGCCTTACGCAACAGCCATTCTGCTGTGTTGTGTAGGCCATGGAAAATTACATGGAGAGTTGTTGAAAAGACATGTATTTAAAGGTTTATAGCAGCATTATTTGTAATAGCCAAAAAACTGGAAATGATGCAGAGTGGGTAAGTAAATGGTGGCATATGAATTCAGTGGAATTCTACTATAAATAATAAAAAATTGTGAATTGTATCTACATGCGAAAACCTTGATGAATTTTATAAACACAAAGTTAAGCAAAATAATCGACACAAAAATATACTTGTCTGAGTTCATCTCTGTAACATTCAGAAGTAGTCAGTGTGAAAAGTCAGGATGGTGGTAAACTGAAGAGGAGAGAGGCTGTTTTGGGAAGGGTTCATTTGGGTCTTCTCAGTTGCTGGAGTTCACTGTGATAAATTTAGAATTTGTTTATTTTTACTGCTTGTAATATATATATATATATATAATGTAATATATGTTATATATATATATATATATATAGAGAGAGAGAGAGAGTGAGACAGAGAGTAAGTTTGTTTGAGACAGAGTCTCGCTCTGTCACCCAGGCTGGATGCCTGGCTAACTTTTTGTATTTTAGTAGACACAGCGTTTCACCATGTTGCCCTTGCTGATCTCAAACTCCTGAGCTTGGGAGTCTTTCCTCCTATACAGAGGGGAAGACCTTTCCTCTACTCTCTGAGAAGTCAATAATTGAGTCCATGAAGGAAACTGACAGTAGTCAGATTAATGGAAGAAAAGGTATATAAATCAGGTATGGGCACAGGGACATCACATGAAAGAAAAGGGAATTATCTCAGAACCCAGTGAGAGCCAGAAGCTTATGTACCCTCTTCTTAGGACAGAGGGTATAGGTGAGTAGGTAACTCAGGGGAGAGTAAACAGTTTTGGGGAAAGATAAACAGACTGTCAGAATAACAGGTAACAGTCTGTGACAAAGTCTGCGTGTGTGTCGAGATCTACTCTCCTCTCCTGTGATAGGAGCCAATCTTCCCTGGTTGGTGAGTTTCCTGGGGAGGGGATTCATGATAATTAAGTTCCTTTTGGGTAATCTGTCTTTAGATAAGGAAACTCAGAGAAAACCTCTGCCTGTATGAGCTGTACCCCAAGTACTCTCAGTTCAAAGTAATTCACATACCAAAGCATATTTTGGGGTGGAGATCCTCCTACCTCAGTCTCTCAAGTAGCTGGAACCACAGGCATGCACCATCATGCCCGGCTAATTTTTTTTTTTATTTTTTTGCAGAGACAGAGTCTCACCAGGTTGCCCAGGCTGGTCTCCAATTCCTGGCCTCAAGTGATCCTCCTACCTCTGTCTCCCAAACAGCTGAGATTATAGGCATGAGTCACCATGCCCAGGCTAGGGGTGACATTTCCCAAATTCCTTCAGTCCTATTGGGAAATGTGCAGGCAGAAAGAAAAAAGAGTACCCCTGTCCACAACCGGGTCTTGTTGAGCTTATGCTTGGCAGAATAGAGCCTTACAACCAGCCATGTGAAAACTGGGACGTGAAGATTGTTAATAAATATCTGCACGTCTAATAGAAGGTTCAGCCTCTGATTGAGCTGTGATGATTTTTCCATCTACCTAACTCCAAATTCTCTTGGCCAGTTTCAACTCTCTGTTGGACTATGAACACAGGAAGTACACAAATCATTTTTATCTGTCCACAGGCTGTACTAAAGTTATTCAGGGTTGAGTTGGGAAAAGTTAAATTTCAACCTCTTTTAAGAAAAATATTGATGCCTCCAAATCCATGGTATATGTGCTGCTTATTAGTTTATGAAGGGCCCCTGGGAAAAAGGACATTCCCAGTGTTTTATGTCAATCATAGGAAAATAAGCTATATGCTTTTTGTAATTCTTTGATTCTCAAAAGTAGGATTGTGGCCAGGCATGGTGGCTCACGCTTGTACAGCACTTTGGTAGGCTGAGATGGGAAGATCGCTCAAGGCCAGGAGTTCGAGACCAGCCTGGGTAACATAGAAAGACCCCATCTCTACAAAAAGAAAAATGTATGATTGCTTCCCCCTAGCAACCCGCAACACTTCCCTGCCCCACACCCCAGTTCCTCTGCTCTCATTTCTGGTTTATCTTACCCTGTGAAGTTTTCAAAATTGCCTTTCCAGAGTCCTTCTTTTCTTTTTATAAATTTATTGTTGTTGTTTTTAATTAAAAGACAGGGTCTCACTCTGTTACCCAGGCTGGGGTGCAGTTGTGTGCTCACTACAGCCTCAACCTCCAAGTGATCCTCCCATCTCAGCCTCCCCAGGAGCTAGGACCATAGGTGCATACCACCATGCCCGGCTAATTTTTTAATCTTTTTGTAGAGACAGGGTCTTAACTATGCTGACCATTCTAGTTTCAAACTCTTGGCATCAACCAATCCTTCTGTCTTGGCCTCCCAGAGTGCTAAGATTACAGGGATGAGCCACTGTGTCAGGCCCCTAATTCTTTAGCCACTTTAGATTCTGTTGTGAGGATATTTTAATACTTTTCCCATTTTCCAACTTTTATTATGCTAATAAGTATTTAGATGATTCCTTTTAAAATTATATTTATAAATTTGTATGTATTTGAATAATAGTTACGTAGTTAAAAAATCAAAATATACAAAAGGCATACAGTGAGAAGTCTTTCCACTCCTAATGACGATATACCCCCTTTTGCGTGGCACGGATGCACACATCAGTTATGGTCCTGAAATGATTATGAATAACCCTGCTTTCTCTCAGAAGTGTGCTAGTTTGGATGATGAATTAAACAGACGGTCTGCTTATATCCCTACTTCTTCTTCCTCACCATGCTGTTACACTCCCTCCAATTCAGAGGCAAATGTGGTATCATTGCCTATGTCTTTTCCAGAGGAATTTTATTTATATTCTGTTAGTACATACATGGATTCTGTTTTTTTGCACTTTTAAACAAATGGATCGTTCCATGCTATTTTAATTTAAATTTTTACTTTGAAATAACCTTAAACTTACAGAAGTTAAAAGAATATTAATGGCCAGGTGTACTGGCTCACGGGTATAATCCCAGCACTGTGGGAGGCTGAGATGGGCAGATTGCTTGAGGCGAGGAGTTCCAGACTAGCCTGGGCAGCATAATGAGACCTCCTCTCTACAAAAAAAAAAAGTAAAAATTAGTTGGGTGTGGTGTTGCGTGCCTATAGTCCCAGCCACTCAGGAGGCTGAGGCAGGAGGATGACTTGAGTCCAGGAGTTTCAAGGCTGCAATGAACCGTGATCACACCACTGCACTCCAGGCTGGGTGACAGAGTGAGACCCTCTTGCTTAAAAGAATATTAAAAAAAAAACTACCCTTTACCCAGATTCACAAATATTAATATTTTGTCACATTATTTAGTTTGTCCATTTTTCTCTTTCCCTGTCTCTTTCATTTCTCCCTCCCTTCCTTCTCCTCTTTTCTTTTTTGTGGAGGCAGGGTCTTGGTTTGTCACCCAGGCTAGGGTGCAGTGGCACAGTCATAGCTCACTGAAACTTCAAACTCCTGGATGCAAAGGAACCTCCTGCCTAGGCCTCCAGAGTAGCTGGGACTACAGGCATACACCATTATACCTGGCTAATTTTTAAAATTTTTTATAGAAACAGGATCTCACCATGTTGCCCAGGCCAGTCTCAAACTCCTGGGCTCAAATGATCCTCCCATCTTGACATCTCAGAGTGTTTGGATTACAAGTGTGAGTCACCACTCCTGGCCTCTTTTCCCTCTTTTTCTTCTCCCTCTGTTTCCCCCGTGTATAAACTTTTTAATTTTTTTTGCTTTTGAGCACTTTGAGAGAAGGTTGCAGACATCATGTCCCTAATGCATTTCCTGAGAACCGGGATATACGTTTGGATAACCATAGTAAAGTTATTAATTCAGGAAATGTAACATTTATACAGTTATTTTGTCTGATCTACAGGCCATAACCCAATTTGTTCATTTGTCCCAATAATGTTATTTATAGCTTTTTCATGTTATATGTCTTGTGTAGTAAGTACTGTGTATCTTATCAGTCTGCCATGATGTTTGTTATCTTTTCTCTGGAATGGTTCCTCTACCTGCCTTTGCCTTTCATGTGTCTGTGACTTTTGAAGCATGCATGCTAGATATGTTACAGAATGTTCTCAGCTTGAGTCCATCTGAAGTGTTCTTAAGACTGGATTCTTCTACTGGATACTGTTTTTGTTAGCACACAAGGTTTTTACTATTGTGTCACCAAAGTGATGTTTTGTGGTAAACCATTCTTTAAAGATTTAATCATCAAGGAAATGTAAATCAAAACCACAATGAGATATCATCCCAGTTAGAACTGCTATTATCACGCCAGACACGGTGGCTCACGCCTGTAATCCCAGCACTTTGTGGGGCTAAGGCGGGTGGATCACGAGGTCAGGAGTTCGAGACCAGCTTGGCCAACACAGTGAAACCCCATCTCCACTAAAAATACAAAAAAAATTAGCTGGGCATGATGGCAGGCGCCTGTAATCCCAGCTACTTGGGAAGCTGAGGCAGGAGAATCACTTGAACCTGGGAGGTGGAGGTTGCAGTGAGCCGAGATCGCGCCATTGCACTCCAGCCCAGGCAACAGTGTGAGACTCCATCTCAAAAAAAAAAAAAGAAAAAGACATAAAATAAATGCTAGTGAGGATGAGGATGTGGGGGAACTCTCCTACATTTTTGGTGGGAATGTAAATTAGTATAGTCATTATGGAAAGCAGTATGCAGAGTTCTCAAAAAACTACAAATGGAACTACCCTATGAACCAGCAATTCCACTACTATTTATCCAAAGTTACACAAATCAGTGTACTGAAGAGTTCATTGCAGCATTATTCATAATAGCCAACATATGGAATCCACCGAAGTGTTCATCAACAGATAAATGGATTAAAAGAATGTGATGCGTATACACAATGGAATACTATTTAGCCATAAAAAAGAATGAAATTCTGTCATTCACAGCATCGTGGATGGAACTGGAGGACATTATGTTAAGTGAAATAAGCCAGGCACAGAAAGATAAATAGCTTAAAAAGTTGACCTCATACAAGTAGAGAGTAGATTTGTGATTAAGAATCACAATTATAAATAATGGTCAGTATCAAAAAAATATTGTTATTTTACAGTGCTGCAGAACATTATAACTTATTTTTCCTATCTAGCTGTAATTTTCCCTTTTATTGATTTATTTTTTTTGAGACAGGATCTCACCTTGTCACCCAGGCTGAAGTGCATAACATGATCACAGCTCACTGCAGCTCAAGCAATCCTCCTGCCTCAGCTTCTGGAGTAGCTACAGGAACATACCATCATGCCTAGCTATTTAAAAAAAATTTTCTATAAAGATGGGGTATTGCCATGTTGCCCAAGCCAGTCTCAAACTCCTGGCCTAAAACAGTCTTCCTACCCTGGTCTCCCAAAGTGCTAGGATTACAGGTGTGAGCCATCACACCTGGCTCCAATTTTTAGATACCCCAGAACACATTCCAGGCTTGTCTTGTAACTCTCCTGTCCCCACTATTGAATCAGCTGTTTTTCCAAGGAATCCTGATCTCTGTTCTGGAAAAAAGTACTTAGAAACCAAGGTCTTGGTGCTACTGGTATGTTATTGCTTTTAGGCCCTTTCAAAAATACAGGATATAAAGATATACCTATATGTGTATAACCGTTGTGTATATATGTATATAACTATATGTATGTATGTGTGTGTGTGTGTGTGTGTATATCTTCATGTATTTATAGTGATATTTTTCATTCCAATCTATGCTGTAGGGTTTTTCCTTGCCTTCCCTATTTGCAGAGCTTCCTTCCACGTTGAGAACCTCTCTTCCAGTGAGTGTCACCCCATTTCTGTCTCGTCCCTTTCCCTACTCCCCGCCTTGCCTCCTATGGTCCCCTTTCCTCTCATCGGTTGCCAGTCAAGAGGAGCATCGTACACATATCATAGATTTAACATTAAGCTTTTAAAATTTTCTGAGAAATGTAAGCAGGCTTCTGAAGTGAAAGTGGCTAGGTCTAGGAAGATGGAGAATACTTGTAGGTACCTGGGAAGCTCAGGGAAGCTGCAGGCACTCTGTCAGTTGGGTGCCTCTCATGAGGGTGGCAGACTGTCTCCCTGAGTTCTGGGTGACAGAAACGGCCCTGGGCCCTGGACTGATGCCCAGCCAACCCCCTATCAGGCTGCCACACCACTTCCTAAAAAGGCACACATTTTCTTCCAAGTGGAGTCCAGCATATTTTACTTTCCTGTTGAATGGTGGACAGCATGGGCGTAGGGTCCATGTGATAATTTTTCTGTCAGCATCAGTTTCTGCAAGAGCAAAAATTACATATTTTTCAAATAAAAGCAGATAAGGCAGTAACAAGTTTGCTCAAAGAATCATCCTGAACATATGTACATCTATTCATCAATAAAAAATTTTTTTCTAGATAAAAAATATAAAAATTATACCACAGTCCAAAACATTTTTAAAAAAGCGACTCTGTTCAAGATTGATCTTTCATAGTAATTAGGTCTGTGAATAAATATTAAATATATGATTTTTTTAAAATTTCAATGATGAGATGGAGAAATACATATTTTACATGAGGGGTAAAAAATATTTTATGCATAGATATTTTTTATTTTGCCTATGTCCTTAGTTCAGATTCTCAGCATATAGATTATTGTCTTCAGAAATCTGTCTAGGTTCACCTATACCTTATTAGAACTCAGCTTTGCTGAGTGTGCTGTGCACATCTGTAATCCCAGCACTTTGGGAAGCTAAGGAGGGAGGATCGTTTGAGCACAGGAATTTGAGACCAGCCTGGGAAACATGGTGAAACCCTGTCTCTACAAAAATACAAAAACAAAGAAATTAGCCGGGCATGATGGTGCATGCGTATAGTCCCAGCTACTCAAGAGGCGGAGGCGGTGAGCCCTAGCAGGTGCGGTGAGCCAAGATCACACCACCGCACTCCAACCCGGGAGACAGAGTGAGACCCTGTCTCAAAAAACAAAACACTGAGCTGTAATACATTCTATAAAACATTTTCTAGTTCAGAGTACATTTAATAAATTCTATAAAACTTTTTCTAGTTGCGAGTACGACAAGCTAACTTTTTAAAAAGTCATATTCTTTGATTACTAGGAACTTTGCAATTAGTTTTGCTTCTTGTGATTTTTATTTTTGCCTCGCACAACGTTTCCCTCCTTGGCTCCTGTCTATATTGGTAATGCTGCCAGGATATACTGAATGATTTTATTTCAGGTTTTTTCTACCTTAATTAAAGAAAAAATCTGGATATTAGTTATAGTGGTAAGGACACATTTTAATCACTAATAACTATTGTAATAGTGAAGAGAGTCCAGCATGAACTGAACTGAACTTTGGTGTATACAGAGGTGACTGGGTGTTTTAAAGGAAGAATGAAGCTGGATGTGCACTGGACACTGGGATGAAGCTACTGGAGAGGCTGAGGCAGAAGGATTGAGCCAGGGATTTGAGACCAGCCTGAGCAATACATTAAGACCTAGGCTGGGCGGGGTGGCTCACGCCTGTAATCCTACACTTTGGGAGGTGGAGACAGGTGAATGGCTTGAGTTCTGGAGTTCGAAACCAGCCTGGGCAACATCATGAAACTCTATGTCTACAAAAACTTAACAGGGAATGGTGGCACATGGCTGTAGTCCCAGCTACTTGGGGGACTGAGATGGGAGAATCCCTTGAACTGAGGAGGCAGAGTTTGCAGTGAGCAAAGATCTCACCAGTTCACTGTAGCCTGGGCAACAGAGTGAGACCCTGTCTTAAAAAAAAAAAAAAAAAAGACTTTGGCTGGCTCACCCACAAAAGGAAAATGAGGGAATGGGAGGTGGTTGAGTTAGGGATGGGGTATGCTCAGTTGAGTCAGGGAAATAAAAATTTACCAAAAGTGGCTGGTTCATGTGAAACCCAACTGGTGCTTTTTGAAGTTAGGCTCTGACCCTCCCACAGTGGTGAAGAGACAGAGTCCCTATCTTCTGTTGTTGGCTGGAACAAACAGTAAATTCATTTGGGAGCCTTCACTTTTTTCAGGCAGGCTATTTAAGGGGGATAGGGTCAACCAGGGGATGTGGCTTTGAGCTGCTAGAATCTATGTTAGTATTTTGTTCAGATCTTTATAGGCCAAGGTTAAGACCTACATGGTTTCTTTGTTTTTTGAGATGGAGTTTCATTCTTGTTGCATAGGCTGAAGTGCAATGGCATGATCTCGGCTAACTGCAACCTCCACCTTCTGGGTTCAAATGATTCTCCTGCCTCAGCCTCTCGAATAGCTGAGATTACAGGTGCTCACCACAATCCCTGGGCAATTTTTCTATTTTTAGTAGAAACGGGGTTCCACCGTGTTGGCCAGGCTAGTCTTGAACTCCTGACCTCAGGTGATCCACCCACCTCAGTCTCTCAAAGTGCTGGGATTACAGGCATGAGCCACCGTGCCCAGCCTAAGACCTAGTTGAGAAGGCAGCTCAGAGAAACCTGGCTAGAGTTTGATCAAGAAGACTATCTCTGTCAATTATAATGTGTCTTCCACCAATAAGAGTCATTGAGTCTGTATTTTTTTTTGAGACAGTTTCATTCTTGTTGCCCAGGCTGGAGTGCAATGACACAATCTCCGCTCACTGCACACTCAGCCTCTCAGGTTCAAATGATTCTCCTGCCTCAGCCTCCAATGTAGCTGGGATTACAGGCATGTGTCACCATACCCAGCTAATTTTGTATTTTTAGTAGAAGATGGGGTTTCACAATGTTGGTCAGGCTGGCCTCAAACTCCTGGCCTCAGGTGATCCACCCACCACAGCCTCCCAAAATGCTGGGATTACAGGCGTGAGCCACTATGCCTGGCCAAGTCTGTAATCTTGATTGAAAGTTGACTTTTGGCTGGGCATGGAGCTCATGCCTGTAATCTCAGAGCTTTGGGAGGCTGAGACAGGGGGATTACTTGGGTCCAGGAGTTTGAGACCAGCCTGGGCAACGTAGGGAGACCTCTTCTCTACAAAAAATAAAATTAGCTTGGCTTGGAGGTGTGTGCTTATAGTCCTAGCTACTTGACAGAATGAAGTATGAGGATCACTTCAGCCTGGGAGGTTGAGGCACTTAGCCAAGATCCATGCCACTGTGCTCCAGCCTGGGCAGAATGAGACCCTGTCTCAAAAAAGAAAAAAGAAGTTTACTTTTTGCCAGTCCCTTTGCCAGCTGTTTGGAAAACATCTGTGGCTCTGGAGGGCAGCTGGTTTAGAAAAAAAAAAAGGCAAACAATCAGCCAAACCTGATAGCTACAAGAGTATAATGAGCTCAGTCTGTTGTGTGTAGGAGTCCAGAGGAGAAGGCTAGGAGGGGATTCTTAGGGAAGGTAGGAGGAACTGATGGCCTTTCACAGACAAGGACCCTGAACACAACAAAGGAATTGCCAGAAGGGCAGAAGTCCTGACTTACACAAATGTAAGGGGAAACAGAGAAGGAGGCAAGGGATGGGGTCCACCAGGTGGTCAGGCTTATTGAGTAGAGGGTACTTGGCATTCATCAAAGGATTTTTATAGAGGCAGTCTTCTGGTAAGATGTGGGGAAGTCCACAGACTAATTGGGAAAACAAAAAGAACAGAATCATGGAGACAAATGTAGGGACTGACTGAGTCTATATTAATTTATACCAAGGGTCAGCCAAGTGCAACCTGTGGCTAAATTTGGACTGCTATGTGTATGTACATGGTTTGTGAGCTAACAAAGCTTTTTATGTTTTTAAATACTTGAGCCGGGCGTGGTGGCTCACATCTGTAATCCCAGCAATTTGGGAGGCTGAGGCGGGCGATTCACCTGAGGTCGATAGTTCAAGACCAGCCTGGCCAACATGGTGAAACCCTGTCTCTATTAAAAATACGAAATTTAGCCAGGCATGGTGCTGCACACCTGTAATCCCAGCTACCTGGGAAGCTGAGGCAGGACTATTGCTTGAACCTGGGAAGCGGAGGTTGCAGTGAGCCAAGATTATGGCATTACATTCCAGCCTGGGCAACAGAGCGAGACTCTGTCTCAAAAAATAAAATAAATAAATACTTGAAAAAAGCAAAAGAATACTATTTAATAAAAATTACCTAAGATTCAAATTTCAGAGTCCATAAGTGAAGTTTCATTGGAATACATTCATGTCCACTTGTTTACACATTGTCTGTGGCTGCTTTCACACTACAGAGGTTGAATAGTGGTGAGTGATCGCCCTCAGAGCCTAAAATATTTACTGTCTGGCTCTCCTTTTTACCAAAGAAGGTTGCTGATTTCTGGCTGATTTACCAATTGACTGATTATTATTTGAAACGGGGTCTCACTCTGTCATCCAGGATATAATACGTTGGCGTCATCTCAGCTCACTGCAACCTCCACCTCCTGGGCTCTACCGATCCCACCTCAGCCTCCTGAGTAGCTGGAACCACAGGAGCATGGCACCACTCCCAGCTAATTTTTTGTATTTTGGTAGAGACGGGGTTTCACCATGTTTCCCAGGCTAGTCTCGAACTCCTGAGCTCAAGTGATCTGCCTGCCTCAGCCTCTCAAAGTGCTGGGATTATAGGCATGAGCTACCATGCCTGGCTGACCTCTGATCTATATGGCCAGGTGGGGGCAGGTACTCAGTTGCTTGTGCATAGGTTGTAGGGAGATTGTAAGTTAGTAAGATAAGAGGGCTTTCAACATAGAGGTTTCAGTCTAGTAGAAGTTAAATTTTTGTGCTGGGTGCAGTGGCTCACGCCTGTAATCCCAGCATTTTGGGAGGCCAAGGTGAGCAGATTGCCTGAGCTCAGGAATTCTAGACCAGCCTGGGCAACATGGTGAAACCCTATCTCTACTAAAACACAAAAAATTAGCCGGGCGGTGGGGCATGTGCCTGTAGTCTCAGATACTCAGGAAGCAGAGGCAGGAGAATTGCTTGAACTGGGGAGGTGGAGGTTGCAGTGAGCTGAGATCTCGCCACTGCACTCCAGCATGGGCGACAAAGCAAGACTTCATCTCCAAAAAAGAAAAGAAGTTGGATTTAGTAGGTGAGATCATTTGAAGCCTGGCTGTAAGTACTGATATAGGGATGGTGCTTAGCTTTCTGCAGGACCCAAGCTGAGAACAGAAGGATGGAGAAAGAGATTCTAAACTGGGAGGCAAGAGTCTGAGCTAAGATTTAGATGTGACAGGACCATGAGTGGATAGGGAATATTTTGTTTCTTTTTTTTTTTTTTTTTTGAGATGAAGTCTTGCTCTGTCGCCAGGCTGGAATGCAGTGGCACAATCTCAGCTCGCTGCAACCTTCGCCTCCTGGGTTCAAGTGATTCTTCCACCTCAGCCTCCCAAGTAGCTGGGACCACAGGCGCGTGCCACCATGCCTGGCTAATTTTTGTATTTTTAGTAGAGACGGGGTTTCACCATGTTGGCCAGGATGGTCTCAATGTCTTGACCTCGTGATCTGCCCACTTCGGCCCTCCAAAGTGCTGGGATTACATGTTTTGTTTCTTGAGTGAGAAGTGGGAAGCATTCTGGGGACGAAGGAAGAGAGAGGAGGCTACAGTGTTTCCAAGGAGTCCTGCCCACACCAAGAAGTCTGGACTGGAGGTCATTTGCTTCAACTATGTCATCTCAAATATGTGTGATCTGTTTGGAGCAAATACAATCAAGGTAAGTTTTAAACAGGAGAGTTTTCAGATCAGTGGAGTCTGAAAAGTTGTCTTAAAATAAAGTTGAGCATAAGAAAGTCCTTCCCGCTTTTGGAAAAAGTGGACTGTGGATGCTCACTCTTTGGGGCCAGACAGAGAAGAATTAAAAATTGTTGTGCCTGGTGTGGTGGCTCACACCTGAATCTTAGCACTTTGGGAGGCCAAGGTGGGTAGATCACGAGGTCAGGAGTTCGAGACCTGACTGGCCAACATAGTGAAACCCCATTTCTACTAAAAATACAAAAATTAGCACATTAAGCCGGGCATAGTGGCACGCATGTAGTTCCAGCTACTTGAGAGGCTGAGGCAGGAGAATCACTTGAACCCGGGAGGCAGAGGTTGCAGTGAGCTGACATCATGCCACTGTACTCCAGCCTAGGCAACAGAGAGAGACCCTGTCTCAGAAAAAGGAAAAAAAAAAA
>CAUYLG010029234.1:0-44996 GCA_963573385.1 Cacajao melanocephalus
TATCAAATGGAACCAAAAGAGAGCCTGCATAGCCAAGACAGTCCTAAGCAAAAAGAACAAAGCTGGAGGCATCACACTACCTGACTTCAAACTATACTACAAGGCTACAGTAATCAAAACAGCATGGTACTGGTACCAAAACAGAGATATAGACCAATGGAACAGAACAGAGGCCTCAGAGGCAACGCCAAACATCTACAACCATCTGATCTTTGACAAACCTGACAAAAACAAACAATAGGGAAAGGATTTCCTATTTAATATATGGTGTTGGGAAAACTGGCTAGCCATATGCAGAAAGCTGAAACTGGATCCCTTCCTTCCACCTTATACAAAAATTAACTCTAGATTGATTAAAGATTTAAACATGAGACCTAACACCATAAAAACTCTAGAAGAAAACCTAGGCAATACCATTCAGGACATAGGCATGGGCAAGGAATTCATAATTCATGACTAAAACACCAAAAGCAATGGCAACAAAAGCTAAAATAGACAAATGGAATCTAATTAAACTTAAGAGCTTCTGCAGAGCAAAACAAACTATCAATAGAGTGAACTGGCAACCAACAGAATGAGAAAAATTTTTGCAATCTATCCATCTGATTCTACAGAGAATCAGAGAACTTAAGACAAATTTACAAGAAAAAAAAAAAAAACATCAAAAAGTGGGCAAAGGATACAAACAGACACTTTTCAAAAGAAGACATTTATGCAGCCAACAAACATGAAAAAACCTTCTCAGCAAAGTGACACAATAACGGAAAACCAAACACCACATGTTCTCACTCATAAGTGGATGTTGAACAGTGAGAACACACGGACAAAGGGAGGGAAACATCACACACTGGGGCCTGGGAGGTGGGGGCTAGGGGAGGAATAGCAGGGGGTGGGGGTATAGGGGAGGGATAGCATTAGGAGAAACACTTAATGTAGATGACGGGGCAATGGATGCAGCAAATCACCACCATGGCATGAGTATACCTATGTAACAAACCTGCATGATCTCCACATGTATCCCAGAACTAAAAGTATAATAAATAAATTTTAAAAATAGTTTCAGTGGTTGACCTTCAAGTATTAACATGCATTTATTTTGAAATTAAGTCTGCTTTCAAATAACACTATGCCAATTAATGGGTAGTGCAGGCACCTTATGTATTCCTAATTCTTTCCTCTTGTTCTTTATAATAACGCTATCATTAATTTTACTTATCCATAACTGTAATTGCACTCAATATGTTGTTGCTATTAAATATTATTATATTAAATAGATGAAATAAAAATAAGAAAAATATTTTATCTTGATTTATTCTTTCCCTTACACGTATTCTTTCTTTATATAGTTTCAAGTTCCCAACCTATAACATTTTCCTATTTTAGCATTTATTGCAAAGCAGGTCTACTGGTAGCAAATTCTCTCAGTTTCTGTTTGAGAAAATCTTTTACTCTTTTACTTTTTAAGAATGATATATATTTCTGTACACATAATTCTAAATTGAAGTTTTCTTATTTCCACACAAATCCCAATTTCTTCTTGCTTAAATGGTTTCTGAAGCAAAGTCCAATGTAATCCTTATCCTTGTTCTTCTATAGGTAAGTTTTTTTTTAAATCCTTTCAATATTTACTCCTTGTCTTTGGTTTGCTGCGATTTGAATATGATATGTGAGATCTTTTTAAATGTATCCTGCTTTGTTGTCTCTGAGCTTCCTGGATCAGTAGTTTGATGTCTGCCATTAATTTTTGAAACCTCTTGCCATTATTATCTCAGATATATTTTCGCTTCTGACTTTTTCTTCTTTGATTCCCATTACAGGCACACTATACTTTTTGAAATTGACCCACACTTTTTGTATATTCTTTTTTCTCTTAAATTATTTTTCTTTTAGCGTTTTAGCTTTGGTAGTTTCTGCTGACACATCTTCAAGCTCACCATTTTTTTTCCACAGTGATGTCCAGTCTTTCAATAAGCCTACTAAAGATATTCTTTATTTACACTACAGTGTTTTTAATATCTAGCATTTCCTTTTGATTCTTTCTCAGAATGTCTAGTCTCTAATTACATTATCTATCTGTTCTTACAGGCAATCTACTTTGTCTATTTGAGTTTTTGGTGTATTAACTGTAGTTATTTTAAATTTTCAGTCGGATAATTCCAAAATTTCTGTGTTATCTAAGACTAATTCTGATGCTTTCTTTATCTTTTCAAACTGTATTTTCTTTCTTTCTTTTATTATGCTTTGTAATTTTTGTTGAAAGATGGAGATGATTTATTGGATAAAAGAAACTGAGATAACTAGGCCTTTACTATGAGTTTTTATATTTATCTGGTTAGAAGTGTGGCTGCAGTTACTGTTAGACTTAGCTGTACGCATTAAAAGCTAACATTTTCTCTAATGTGTTTATTTTTGTCTTCTCTGTTGTTCTTAGGTTTTTTGTTTTTTGTTTTTTTCCATAAACTCCTTCTTAAATAGAATCTGTCTTGCAACTCTCTCAGTTGTGATCCACTGATACTGTATCAGAGCCCTGATGATAAGATGGTAAGGTTTTGTAGAGAAGTATTCTATTATCTCAGGCTTATATCTCCATTTTTTTTAAGTGGGCCTCATTCCCTGAGTTATGATCTTCTGAACAGTTTCATACCTTTTGTTCTCACTCTATGTGAGGCAGGAAGAGTGGAAGAGACTTCAGGTGTTCCACTTGCCCTTCCTTCAGTCAGACAAAAATCAAGCAAAGTAGTTTTCCCCAAGGCTGGCCCTTTCCCGGAACAGGAGTCTATGGGCAGATTTCAAAATGATTACTCTTTCTTTTTCCCTGCTGAAAGCATGAGGTAATTTTTCTTCAATCTTGACTTAAGAACCTGATGCAGCACCTGGAGGTAAATCTCACAAAAATGTAGGGTCACCCTAAAGTGCATTCCTCCAGACTTTTTAACTCCCAAGCTAGTTCATGGCTTAGGCCCTAGCGATTAGTCAATTACCATTTAAGTGTTTCTACCAGTTTCTAATTTGAGTGGTGGGTTCCTGCTCCTTGTTAAGCTCTGATCCTTTGTAGTCACTCCAGTTGTGACCTCAATTCTCTGGTTGATTTTTTGTTTGTTCAGCTTCTTCATTTTTGTAAGAATTGTAATCTTGACCTCTAAATTCTTTATCTGCTAGAGCAGAACTAAGGAGTCTGATAAATTTTTCTTTACATTTTCACTAACATATTTTATTTTTTAATCTACGTTAATTTGATGGGCAAAATTATTTGCTGCTATTCTTTACATGTACTTGCTACTGAGATGAGATATTTTAATATTTTGCCATTTGTTATTCTTGTTTGTCATCTGTAAAGATGTACAGACATAAACTGCTATAATAATCAGATAAAAAATAAGGTCAGCCTTGAAGAATCAAAATAAGCACTTCTCACTGAATACATTTACAGCAAGAAAGGGAAAAAAATGGTAAACTTTATTTGATTTTAACCCAATAAAACTGAATGTTTTAATTTTTAAATAGATAAAAAATTCATGACACAAAGGAAAATCTTGAGAGAAGAAATTTTTCCATAACAGACAAAAACAAAATTGAAAATGCTGAAATAGAACCTGCAATAGAGGAAATACATATACTTCCTTAGCAAGAAGATAAATTTAAGAAAGAACAAAGAGAAGAACATTATGGGGTATCTGGAAAACAAATTTAGGAGTCCTAAAGTACAATAACAGACTCCCATGAAAGGCAAAACTAACAAACAAACACAGATGGTGTAAGACATAGTCAATAAAATAATCTTTTTCTTTGTAACTCTGGATATTTTTTTTTTGTTATCTTGTGATTGAATGTACCCATAAAGAGCCTATTTACAATAATAAAAAATTTAATAAGAAAACACATCCAGGTTTTCAAGTAACATTTTAACGTAATGAAACATCCTACCCTCAATGAAGAAAAAAATTCAGACTTTCTACATATTTAAAAAAGCATGGCTGGCTTTAGATTCTGTTACCTTATGTTTCAGAAGCAGAGGAGCAATTATTGTAGAGTTTTGTAGTTAAAAAAAAAAAACAAATGTGATATGTAAGATAAAGAAACCAGTTTTCTTAGATATATGAATATTTAGTAAAATCACCAGTTTTACATTCCTCAATACATGATTTAGAGAATACTTCAGCTAAGAAAAACATACATCAAAAGATAATACAAAATATATCAGAAATGAACAACTCAGGAAGGAGAAAATTGTGGTATCAAAAACTAGCAAAAAGCAATGAAAGTCAAATAGTAATCAGAAAAAGTATTATTTATGTATTATTATTCTATCAATAGTTTATACCCCCAAATTATCAGCATTCTATATTGTTCAATAAGTTAAAAAGGAGCTTTGGAATATAAATTTTAACAAGTTTTACATGGTTTTCTAATGTATAGTCTTGGTATCAAACTTTTGAGAAGTATTCTTCCATGTTTAAATTCAAAGGAATCTCATGACTTCAGTTGCTAAATTTAAACTCCAGCTAGAGTTATCCTCTGAGTTCCATGTGTATAAACGCAACTGATCACTCAAGAAATCTCAACAAATTTACTTGAAATTCGAACAGGCATTTCAAAGCCACTATATCAAAACAGAGCAAATTGTACTTCCACTCCTAAATCCATAATTTCTCTAGCGTTTCTTTAACTCAGACAATGGCATCACCATTTATCTATTGGAGCATCATTATTAGAGAGTTAAATAATTTTACCTATAGATATCTACTACATAATTGAGCTATGTATAAATCTTAGCAAAACAGCTTGGGCTTTTTCTTGGTAGTATGTTTTTTTTTTTAATTTGTTTTATTATATTTTAGGCTTTCCAGAATAATATTTATTGTTGAAAAGGGTTGATAGAAAACTGCCTTTTAAAAAAATTAATGGGGATCTTCAAAAGTCTTAGCATTAATTACAATATTACTATAGGCTTTTGATTTATATTTACTCAAAATTTTCTGATTAAAAAATCTTAAGTGAATGTTTATTTCAGAAAATTATTTTCAGCTTTTATGTCTGTAACTCATTGTTATTTTTTAATATGTTAATGTGATACATTACACTGATACTTTAAAATTCTGAACTATTCTTGCATTCTAAAATAAACTCACTTTATTACAATGCAGAAATTATTGGATGTAATATACCATGACCAACCAAGAAATAGGTACAAGAAGGTATAAAACAAGAAAGCTTTAGATGCTTACCCACACATGCACACATATACACATAAGCAGAAACAAACACAAATAACCTAAGGCTTGTCTAAAACACCTTCATAGCAATGCTCATTATCAGAAGGAAATGGAATGTCTAAAAGTTTTGAAGAAAATGAAGTGTAGCCAAACAAAGTTAATGCCGCCAAATTGTCATTCATGTACAAAGGTGGCAGATTCACAAGCATGCAAGAACATTGGTAATTTAGTACCTATGTAACCTACCATAAAATATAATTTTTAAAAAAAATTTAAAAATCTTGCTTAAAACAGGACAACTAGAAAATAATCAAGATAATAGACTAAAAAAATGGAAAGCCTGCTTTATACATGTTAATGGCAAGCAATTAATCTATTTAAATATATATTTAAGACTAAACAAAGATGAGATGTTTAAATTAGGAGATGTGAATATTTTATATACTGAAAGAAAACTATATAATTATAATAAAACCTTCCTAAGCTTACTAACAAAGATTAGAAGTCTTCTTTTGGAGGATGAACACTTCTGGAGGATGTAATTAAAGAAGGAAGTTTTAAAAGAGCACATTTTTTTTTCATATTTTACATCAGCAAATTAATAGATTTATTTCATGTCTAAGACAGTTAAAGCAAGACATATTGCTTTAGTTATTTTATGAGGTATCCACTGGAAGAATGAGGAATAGACTGCCTATTTTCAAAAAATTGAAATATTAAAAAGGAAAGAAAAATAAAAACTATAGAGCAAATGATAGAAAAGTGAACAATAAGGAAGCATTAAGAAACTAATGTCAATAGAGTATAGGATGATTTTCAAATGATTAATAAATAGTTTTAAATAATTATTATTTTGAATAATTAAAAATAATAATAAATAATTAGAACCCAGTTATACGATATTTACAAAAAACATACCCAAGACAAAGTGACTTAGAATGGCTTAAATTACAAACATCTGAAATACCAGCACTTTGGGAGGCCGAGGTGGGTGGATCATGAGGTCAGGAGTTCAAGAGCAGCCTGGCTAAGATGATGAAACCCCATCTCTACTAAAAATACAAAAATTAACTGGAGGGGTGGCATAAGCCTGTAATCTCAGCTACTCAAGAGGCTGAGGCAGAGAATTGCTTAAACCCAGGAGGCGGAGGTTGCAGTGAGTCAAGATTGTGCCAAGGTACTCCAGCCTGGGTGACAGAGTGAACCAAACAATAGTAGCATAAAAATTCACAAATCCAAGGTTTAGAAAATCAAGAAGAAATTCACATCAACAATCTAATTGTCAAATAATTGGAGAATGGTTTTAAAAGTATTGCTTATCCACATTATAAACTATGCCCATTTACTTCTTGTAATACTCATAAAGCACTTTTAATGACAAGAGAAAATGTTCTTGATTAGAAACAGCACCAGAAAATTAAATAAAGTACAGATTTGTGTTTAAAATATGATCAACTCGACAAAGACAAATAAAACCTTTAGTTTTTATTTCATGAAATTTATCCTAAATAATTTTGGCTTGAAAGTTTTAGTGCAAGAATTACTCTTATAATTGTGGTCATAGAAATAGAAGCATATTATTTAACACATTTATAAAACATCAAGGACACCAACTAATCACAACAGATGCTTCAATTAATCGATCAAAATAGAAAGGAACCCTGAAGAAGCATAGCTATACTGTTACATAGAAATAAAAATGGCATATTTTGAAGGACTATATCCTAAACCATTCTCATCAGAATAAACTAATTGAAAATATACTATTTATTATTTTAGTAGAATGAGCTCTTTAATTTGCGGAATACAAAAATTAATTTTTTATTAATTTTAAATTTTAATATAATTCCAAGTTTACAGAAATTTTGCAAGAATAGTTTAAAGAACAACTGAATACCACTTACCCAGATTTAGAATATTTATGTTACCCCATTGGCTTGGCTTTATTATTATAGCTTTCTCTAAACTATGCAAACATACAAGAGAAGGAAAAAGAAAGAGAAGGAAGTAGTTTTCTGAATTATTTGAATACAAATTACTAACATTGTTCACATTTACGCTTAAGTTCATCGGGGTATTTACTAATAACAAGAACATTCTTTTTCATAACAGTGAAATTATCAAAATCAGAAAATTTAACACTGACACATGGAATTATACCATGTACAGTCACGTCTAAATTTTCAGTTTCTGGATATTAGTCCTTTGTTGGAGACATTGTTTGCAATTTTTTTTTCATTATATAGGTTGACTGTTTACTGTGTTGATTATTTCTTTTGATGTTCAGAAGATTTTTAGGCTGGGTGTGGTGGCTCCTGCATGTAATCCCAGCACTGGGAGGCCTAGGTGAGTGTATCACTTGAGGCCAGGAGTTTGAGACCAGCCTGGGCAACATTGGGAAACCCTGTCCCTACTAAAAGTACTAAAAATTAGCCAGGTGTGGTATGTGCACCTATAATCCCAGCTACTCAGGAGGCTGAGGCAGGAGAATTGCTTGAACTTGAGAGCCAGAGGTTGCAGTAAGCCTAGATTGCACCATGGTATTCCAGCCTGGATGACAGAGTGAGTGAGACCCTGTCATACACACAGACACACACACACACACACACACACACACACTCACACACACACACACATATGAAGATTTTTAGTTTAAATCCAATTTATTCATTTTTCATTTTGTTGCATTTGCTTTTGATGTCTTAGTAATAAATTTGTTGCCTAGACCAATGTCTAAAAAGTTTTTCCAAAGTTTTCCTCTAGGATTTTTATAAGTTTGGTTTTACTGTTAAGTCTTTAATCCATCTTGAGTTAATTTTTGTATGTTCTGAGAGATAGGGGTTCAGTTTCATTCTTCTACATATGACTATGCAATTTTCCCAGCACTGTTTATTGAATAGAATGTTCTTTACCCATTGTTTACTTTCGTGGACTTTGTCAAAGATAAGTTGGTTGTAAGTATATGGCTTTATTTATAGGGTCTCTATTCTGTTACATTGATTTACATGTCTATTTTTATACCAGTACCATGTTGTTTTGATTACTATAGATGGCCCTGTAGTGCAATTTGAAGTCAGGTGATATGACAATGCCTCTAGCTTTGTTCTTTTTGCTTGATTGCTTTAGCTATTTGGACTCTCTTTTATTTTGGTCCATATGACTTTTAGAACAATTTTTTCTAATTCTGTGAAAATGACACTGTTTTTTTTTGTTAGGAATAGGGTTGAAACTGTAGATTGCTTTGGGAAGTAAGATATTTTAATGAAATTGATTCTTCCATTCCATAAGCATGGGATGTTTTTCCATTTGTTTGTGTCATCTACAATCTTTCATTAGTGTTTTGTAGTTCTCCTTGTAAAAATCTTATACCAACAAGATAAAACTACAAGGAGTTTTCCTTCAAAGCACAAGGAAAGTTTCACAAGGTGAAATGATGAGGAGATCTTTTGCACTTTTTCTTGAGTTCTTTTACCTCCTTGGCTAAGGCATTCCTTGGTATTTAATTTTTGTTGACTATTGTAGAGAAGATTGTGTTCTTGATTTTATTCTCAGCTTGATGTACAGAACTGCTACTAATTTTTATTTTTATTTTATTTTTTTTTACTTTTAAGTTCAGGGATATGAGTGCAAGTTTGTCATATAGATAAATTGTGTGTCATGGGCATTTAGTGTACATATTATTTTGTCGTCCAGGTAACAACCATAGTACATAGGTAGTTTTTTGATCTTCACCCACCAAAGGTTAGATGGTTGAAGGTATTCAGCCTTATTTCTGGCCTTTCTTGTCTGTTCCATTGGTCAATGTGTCTGTTTTTGTATCAGTGTCACGCTGTTTTGGTTACTGGAGCCTTGTAGCATAGTTTGAAGTTGGATAATACAATGCCTCCAGCTTTATTCTTTTTGCTTAGGATTGCCTATTGAATTACCAAATAGTATTTTTTTTTCTAATTCTGTGAAAAATGTCATTGGTAGTGTAATAGAAATAGCATTAAATCTACAAATTGCTTTGGGAAGTATAGCAAGTTTAACAATATAGATTTTTCCTATTCATGAGCATGAAATGCTTTTCCATTTTTTGCATCATCTCTAATTTCTTTAAGAAGTGTTTTGTAATTCTCAATGTAGAGATCTTTCACCACCCTCGTTGGCTGTATTCCTATGTATTTTATTCTTTTGTGGCTATTGTGAATGGGATTGTATTCTTTATTTGGCTCTCAGCTTGGATGTTGTTGGTGTATAGGAAGTCTATTGAATTTTGTACATTGACTTTGTGTCCTTTGCTGAAGTTGTATGTCACATCTAGGAGCTTTTGGGCAGAGACTATGGTGTTTTCTAGCTATAGAATTATATTGTCTGCAAAGAGAGATAGATAATTTGATTTCCTCTCAATCTGGATGCTTTTTATTGTTTCTTTTGCCTGATTGCTCTGGCTAGTATTTCTAGAACTCCATGGAATAGGAGTGGTAAGAATGGGCATCCTTGTCTTTGTCCTGTTCTCAAGGAGAATTCTAGCTTTTGCTCATCTAGTGTGATGTTGGCTGTCGATCTGTGATAGACGACTCTTAATATTTTGACATATGTTCCTTCATAGCTAGTTTGTTGCAAGTTTTTATCCTAAAGGAATTTTGAATATTATTGATAGTATTTTCTGTATCTATTAAGATGATCATGAGATTTTTGTTTTTAGTTCTGTTTATGTAATACATCACATTTATTGATTTGTATATGTTGAACCAACCTTGCATCCCAGGAATAAAGCCTATTTGATAATGGTGGATTTAATTTGCTAGCATTTTGTTGAAGATTTTTGCATCTATGTTCATCAAAGATATTGGCCTAAAATTTTCTTTTCTTTCTTTCTTTCTTTCTTTTTTTTTTTTTTTTGTAGTGTTTCTGCCAGGTTGTAATATCAGGATGCTGGCCTCATAGAATGAGATAGGGAGAAGTCCTTCCTTCCCAATTTCTTAGCATAGTTTTAGTAGGAATAGTACCAGCTTTTCTGTATACATCTGGTAGAAATTTGTTGTAAATCTCTCTGGTCCTAGGCTTTTATGGTTGGTAGATATTTTATTACTGATTCAATTTCAGAACTTGCTGTTGCTTTTTTCAGGGATTCAGTTGCTTCCAGGTTCAGTCTTGGGAGGTGGAATGTTTCCAGGAATTTTTCTGTTTCTTCTAGATTTTCTCACTTGTGCATAAAGGTGTTCACAGTAGTCTCTGAAGGTTTTTGTGTTTCTGTGAGTTCACTGATAATGTCCCCTTTGTCATTTCTGATTATGTGTACTGAATCTTCTCTCTTTTATTCATTATTAGTAGCTAGTATTTATCAATCTTACTTATTCTTTTAAAGAACCATCTCCTGGACTTAATATTTTGCATAGTTTTTCACACCTCAACTTCCTTCAGCTCTGATTTTGATTATTTCCTGTCTCCTGCTATCTTTAGGGTTGGTTTGCTCTTGTTTCTCAAATTTATATGTGATGTGAAGTTGTTAATTTGAGATGTTTCTAACTTTTTGATGGGCATTTAGCACTATAAACCTTCCTTTAAATACCGCTTTATCTGTGTCCCAGAAATTATGATACGTTGTACATTTGTTCTTATTAGTTTCAAAGAATTTCTTGATTTCTGCCTAAATTTCATTATTTGCCCTCAAATCACTCAGGAGCAGGTTCTTTAATTTTCATGTAATTGATGGTTTTGAGTGATTTTCTTAGTATTGACTTCTATTTTTATTGCACTGTATTTCAAGAGTGTGGTTGATATGATTTTGGGTTTTTTGAATTTGCTAAGGATTGTTTTATGGCCAATTGGCCAATTGTATGGTCAATTCTAGAGTATGTTCTGATGAGAAGAATCTATATTCTGTTGTTTTTTTCTATATTCTGTTGATATCATATTCAGAACCCTGGATACTTCAGGGTTCTGAAGATGTCTGTTAGGTTTCTTTGGTCAAGTGTCAAGTTAAGGTCCTGAATATCTTTGTTAGTTTTCTTCCTCTATGATCTGTCTAATCCTGTCAGAGAGATGTTGAAGTCTCCCACTATTATTGTGTGATTTTCTAAGTCTCGTCATAGGTCCCCTAAGAACTTGTTTTATGAATCTGGGTGCTACTGTGCTGGGTGCAAATATATTTACAATAGTTAAGTCTTCTTGTTGAATTGAACCCTTTAACATTATGTAATACCATTCTTTGTCTTTTTTGATCTTTGTTGGTTTAAAGTCTGTTTTGTCTATAATAAGAATAGCAACCCCTGCATTTTCATGTTTTCCATTTGTTTGGTGGATTTTTCTTCATCCCTTTACTTTGAGTCTATGAGTGTCATTGCATATAAGTTGGGTCTTTTGAAGATAACACATAGTTGAGTTGTTCTTCTTTATCCAACTTGCCACTGTGTGCCTTTTAATTGGAGCATTTACCCTGTTTACTTACATTTAACATTAATATTGATATGTGCAGATTTAATCTGATCATTGTATTGGAGCTGGTAATTATGTAGACTTGATTGTATCGCTGTTTTACAGGGGCAGTGGTCTATGAACTTAAGTGTGCTTTTATGGTGCTATAAAGGGAAAGGAAAAGACTTTCCTTTCCATATTTAGCACTCCCTTAAGGGCTTCTTGTAAGTCAGGTCTTGTAATAATGAATTCCCTCAGCAGTTGCTTGTCTGAAAGGAATCTGATTTCTCCTTCATCTACAAAGCTTAATTTGTCTAGATTTGAAATAGTTGGTTGAAATTTCTTCTCTTTAACAATGCTGAATATAGGCCCTCAATCTCATCTGGCTTGTAGGGTTCCTACAGAAAGGTCCACTGTTGCCCTGATGGGGTTCCCTTTATAAGTTACTTGCCCCTTCTCTCTAGCTGCTTTGAACACTTTTTCTTCCATTTTGAACTTGGAGAATCTGATGGTTATGTGTCTTGGCTATGATCATCTTATATAGTGTCTTGCAGGGATTCTCTGCATTTCTGAATTTGAATGTTGGCCTCAATAGTAAGGTTGGGAAATTTTATGGATGATATCCTCAAATATATTTTCCAAGTTGCTTGCTTTCTCTTCCTGTCTTTCAGAGATGCCAACGAGTTGTAGATTTGGTCTCTTTACACAATGCCACATTTCTTGGAGGCTTTGTTCATTCTTCTTTATTCTTTTTTTTCTTTATATTTTTTCCTGACTCAACAATTTTGGAGAACCAGTCTTGAAGTTCTGAAATTCTTTCCTCGGCTTGATCTATTCTTCCGTTAAAACTTGTAATTGTATTATAAGATTTTTGAAGTGTGTCATATCAGTTTGGTTTGTTCTTAAAATAGCCATTGTGTCTTTTGTTTCCTGTATGTTTTACTGTATTTCTTAGATTCCTGGGACTGGTTTCAACTTTCGGAATCTAAATGATCTCCATTCATATTCATAACCTGAATTCCATTTCTGTCATTTCAGCCATTTCAGCCTGGTTAAAAACTATTGCTGGGGGAACAAGTGCAATTGTGTAGAGGGGAGAAAACACTCTGGCTTTTTGAGTTGCCAGAGTTCTTCCACTGGTTCTTTTTTATATGTGTGGGCTGATGTTCCCTTAATTTTTGAAATTGTTCTTTTGGATCAGTCGTTTTTTTTTTGTTGTTGTTGTTGTTTTGCCTTTATCTGCTTTGATGTCCTTGGAGGTTTGTTTGTGGTATCAGGTGGGTTCAGTTGACTGTCTTCGTTTCTGGAAGATTTTAGGGAGCAAAATTTCTTCTCAGCACTCCTGGGCTGTGTGTTCTAACTCTGGAGTACTGGTTCCCGGCCCTTGGTTTTGTTCTCTGGCCCCTTGAGGTGATACTTCAATGGGTGGTGCCAGCCAAAGTGCTTCATTGGGAAGGTAACAGTAGTATCTGTGCTTGTTCAAATGTGCCAGCAGCCACAGCAATGTGGTGAGGTGCACATGTGTTGGCTGGGTGGGGTGCCAGTGGGAAAGGGGCTGCAGTGTTCCTGTGTACAGTCATACCAGTGGACGCCACTTATTTTTGCACATTGAGTTTTGTATTCTGAAACTTTACTGATGTCATTTGTCAAGTCCGGTACTCTTTTGGACGAATCTTTAGGGTTTTCTAGGTTTATGATCATGTTGTGACTCCAACGGCACATCAAAATGATAATACATTACAATCAAGTGGTTTTTATTCCAGACATTCAAGAATCGTTCAACACACACAAATCAATAAATGTGATTCACCACATAAACAGTTAAAAACAAAACTCATATGATCCCCACAACAGGTGTAGGAACAACACAGAATAAAATCTAACATTCCTTCATAATAAAAATCCCCAATGAAGTACACATTGAAGGAACATACCTCAAAATAATAAGAGCCATCTATGACAAACAGACAGCCATCGCCATAGTGAATGGGGAAAAGTTGAACGCGTTCCCCCTATGAACAGGAACAAGAAAAGTATGCCCACTCTGCCACTCCTATTTAACATAGTACCGAAGTCCTAGCCAGAGGTATCAGGCAAGAGGAAGAAATAAAAGACATCTAAATTGGAAAAGAGGTAGTCAATTGATCTCTATTTATTGATGACAGGATCTTATACCAACAGGTTATTTTCTAATTTGAGTAGTCCTTCTAAATTTGTAGGCTTCTAGGAAACTATAAAGAAAAGGGTCTTTTTCTTATTTATTTTTGTAAACATGTATTCATGGATTTTTATTTTATTCAATACATTATAATCTGATATTATGTTTGTTTATTGCTCAAATTGTCCCAGATTTGCCAGAGGGAGCTTCTTTTTTGTTTGTCTGTTCAAATGATTTTCTTTTTTTTTAAATTGTATTTTACTTTAGGTGTATACTATATCCAGCATTTCCCCTCCCCACTCTCTGCTGTCCCTCGGGAGCTTCTTTAAGCTGACTTTTATGTTTTATGTCTAATTAACCTTTCCTCATGGTTCCTAGGGAATTTTTTAAAATTTTTCTGGCACAATAAATGCTTTAGTGTCATTTTAAATTGTCTATGCTCCATATTTACATCAGCCAATTCTTCAGCATGCCTTGGTGTGTTTTACTTGACAATTATATTGAGTAATCAAGATCAGGATGCTAGGTGTGGTCATTTTTACTGGAATGTCATTTACTCTACCCTTCCTCTGTGAACACAGGTCAGAAATGTGTGTGTGTGTGTGTGTGTGCGTGTGTGTGCATCCAGGCATTTGTGTGTGTTGTGTCTATGTGTCTCTGTTGGAGTATGTCTGTCAAACTATCTCCTATCTGTCTATGATATTAATATAGCAAAAAAGTATGAGATAAAATAGATACCTTCTATTCCAATCCAATACCACAGTGTTAATTCAAATATTTTCCCTTTTCATATTTGGGATTTCATTCCCCAACACTGCAAAACCTGGTTCCAATTATCTTTAACATGTTTATCTATGTGCTTAATTCCACATTACACAGAAGTACTTTTAGAGCTGTGAAACCATACTACTGCAAAAAAATCTAGAAACTTGACATAAATATTTTGTTTATATTTTGTGTTGTCTTTAGCATGAGGTTATAAAATAAAAATACTCTGAACAAAAGTTTCTTAGACTGATATTTCTCTTTTAATGTAGCTAGTTTATTAATCTGAAAATCATTTTGTTTCTGTTTATTTTAGAATTTCTCCCATTCTATTTTATTTTATTAAATATGCAAAAGTTAACATGAGTCGAGAAATCAAAATTGCATATAAAAAACTAGAGTCAGAGAAGTGGAAATACCACACTGGAAGACTTTTACTTCATTCCTGCCCTCCTTCAAAAGGGAATGACTTTCATGATTTCTTAGTTTATCCTTCCATGTTTCTTTCTTCAGAAATAAGCATGCCTAGATATACTTTCTTATTTCTACTCCCCCTTCCACAAAAGTACCATTTTATGTATGATATTTTGCTTTTTGCTTTTTCTTGTCACTTAAAAATCATTATACATTAATTTATAGAGATTACCATCATTCCTTTTAATAGCTGCACGGTATTCATTGTGTGTATGTAGGAGCATCTATTCAGTCACTCTCTTATCTATGGGCACTTGGATTGTTGCCAATAGTTCTACTTTCTAAAGCTTATTTGTAATTTCAACATAATCTGACATTTGATCAAGTTTTGTGAATCTTCCATGTGCTTCTTAAGAAAATGTATATTTTCTGTTATCAGAGTATAAATGCTAATATATTCTTGTATCATGTGTGTTATATTTTGTGTTTTTGAGGATCCTAAATTTTCCTATTTTGCTTCCTTTTCCTCTTCATCATTTTATATAAGATTGACCTTTTAAAATATATATCTGAGTATCTACCTTTGTGCCCATGTCTTTCAGGATCTGAACTTTCCTCTCTTGCTTCTTTTTTCTTTTACCACCCAGCCTCTAAAGGACACCACCACTCCCTTTCTTTTTACTCTTACCACTCTCAGAAGCACTATCTTTCTAACATTCATACTTTGAGTCCCATTCACTTATAGGTCCCTTCCCTATAAATGTTATATGATCTACAATGATTCTTCTTCAGTATTTTTGCACTTCAGCTGGGTTTTCTCTTTTTGGGGGTGATTTTCACTCTATTTTATTTCATACACATTTCATGAACCAACCTAATCCTTCGTAATGTCTTGGGGAAGGACCTCTGAAATAGCTCTTCTGGAAATTGATGTTTACTTTTCTATGTAGAGGTAATTTGACGTTTATTTTGTTTCTCTCTTCTATTTATACTCAAGGCATGATATTTGGAGGGTATGTGGACAGATTCAGAGTTATGCAGCTGCTATTTTCTCAGCTAACAACCAATTAAAACTTAAAGGTCTATTATCAAAAGTAATGACTTCTAGAAACATTGTTACTTAGAGCTTTATGATAATAAATAGGTATTAAAAACAATTGAGGTAATTTCTAGTCTCTGAGAATAAACTATCACCTTTTTTAAAATGAAGGAAACATGATTTTCTGGTACTTAAAGAATAGAAACAAGCATATAGATCACTTGAAATCATTTTTAGTTCATTAAAGTAAAAGAATAAAAGGAAATTGGATGTAGGGAAGACAAGAACACCAACCTGTATTTTATTACTTTGAATTATCTGGTTGGTAAGTAGGCAATTTTTGTGGAACTTGGACTTTTAGATTAGTGATAAGATTCAAGATCCAAGCATTATTTACTGGAATTATATTGAACTCAAGCAGCTTAATTTATAATGTGTTCCTTTCCACAAAGGATAAGGGAAAAGAAAATCAATAAAAGCTCAGAACAATCTTCTGTTTTTCCTACCAAATTTCTCTTCAAGTTAATAAAGAGTGAAAAGGTCATTAATAATGGGACAGTCTTAGCAAACTCCTTGAATTCATGTAAAATATTTTTCTGAGGAATTCAGACATGTAATTTGTCAAGGAAAGAACCTGGTATAAAAATAAATATAATTTGCTTAAAATGATAGCTACATAGTCATTGTTTAATGTTTGTTGTTTTATTGAAGGACAAATGATTTATTTTTATCTGTATGTCATCACAGTTACAGAGTTCATATGAGTAAAAGGTTTATCCAAATAGTTATACAGTTATGATAGACTGTGAATCAATGTATTGGCAAGATGTCTTTATCTGTTTCCTCCAGAAGGGGACTTTGCTATAAGATTACTGATTTTTGTTCTCCACAATTGCTCCTCAGCTTGAAGGAGTTGCTCAAGTTGTTATGCTTGCATTTTTATAGACTCTAGGGCTTTTTATTTCCTGGCTCGCATGAAGACACAGTGAGCCCTGCTAGACAACTACAGGTCAAGAGGGTGGGGAGATAAAAATCAGACAGCTAGACAGTTTAGCTAATAGACTGAGTGGTCTAAATGAGACTACATAAACGAACCTTGAGAAAGTTAAATTAAGCGAATGTTTAAGCTTAACAGAGATCGTTTTATCTGGAAAAGCCTGAAATATTTTCAATTAGTATGTTCAGTTGTAACTAAGAAGGATGTGATAATTTTTAAACTGTAAGAACTATATTTTTCCCTGTATCTTAGTGCTTTTCAGCCTCCTATATAATAATACTTTAAGGAAGGCAGGATTTAATGCCACAATTTTTACATTCCATTTTCACACAATTTTATTTATTTGCACAACTCTCCACCTCCAACCTCATCCCACCTTCCGAGTTCTAACAATTAGACAAAGAACTGGAAAAGTACAGTTTTTCTTTGCACAAATATAACACGCATAGAGTAGACTTGGAATCCCCAATTTGTAGATGTATTTGTCAAAGTCCCAAAAGGAAACAGATGGCACCCTCAAATAGGTATTTCAGAAGAGTTTAACGAAAGTACTATTTACAAAGCTGTTGAAAGTTTTCAGAGAAAACAACAAGGGATACTAAATTACCCAGAGTCTAGCCATTACCATCACTAGATCTGACTATGTAAGGAGAAGACACAATTCTTGAAATTACAAAAAGGGCTTAAGCATAGGCAAGGTCCACAAGACGGGTGGTTTTTAAAAGAGGAGTGTGACCAATGCCAAGCCATAGCCCTGGAAGAGAGGGAGCCAAAGGAATGAATGCCCCTAACTCATCGTCCTCCTGCCCTCCCCATCTCCTGCTGATGCCTCCCATGGGCCAAGGTGAACCAGAGCCTAGAAGTAAGGGAGCTGACTGATGCTTTCTCGTGTGGTCAGCCTACTTAAGCACAAAGCAGGATAGATTCTGGCAAAGAGCAGATTTAGAAATGCAAAATGGAGAATACACAGCACAGAAGGAAATGAGAAGAAAGCCCCTTTTAAAGCTCGATCCCCTTTTCTCAGATCACTATCTTGTAAATTTTTAAAATACATGTTTTAGTATCAAACAAACATGGTTTTAAATCCCAATTCCTCCCTTTCATAGCTATGAGACCTTAAAGTCACCTCTATGTTGATTAATCATCATTATACAGTAATATCTATATAACAGGATGTTAAATTGGGACTCTTGCACAGTTTTACTTAAAGCCCCAAAAACTAAAAATGAAACAATATAAAATAATATTTTGAAATGAAACAATATAAAAATAGTATTTTGGGAGCTTGAAGGAATAAAATGAAAAGACTGTATTTAACTAATACAGTTGTTATCTGTCACTGATACTTCCTGGGTCTGGGAGATGTTCAAAGCTGACTTTTTCTTTAATAAGGCACATTTGTGAGATTCAGAGATTCCTTCTAAGTACTGATGTTCTCTTCCTTCACCCCTTCCATGCTAAATGGGACAAAATAAAACAATAAACCAAAACCCCTACGAAACCCACTGGAATGCTCTAGATGGATTCTTCAACAATTTGTAGGTACTCAGAATGTCTACACAGGTGCACATGTGCTAAAGAGCACATCTAGTGCCAGAAACTGATGGAAAGTAAATGAAGAAATAAGATTTGATGAGCAAAAAGTAAACAAAAGAGAATAAAACAAACAAAAAACAGCAAATCTAAAAATGAATGAAAAGCCATTCTACTTCGTTACTTTTCTGAGCTCATTACAACTATATCCAGCTGTTTTTCCATCTCTGTTCTACTTTGCTTTCCATATAATTGGTAATTTTTCAGATTTGAAACCACTAGTATGATGACAAGCCATCACCTTAACATAAACATAAAAACATAAAAGGGCAATACATCTTCAGTGGCTAACACACTTGTGCAGAAAGATTGAACTTCAGTGGTTGTTAAATGTCTCCTGAGCTAATTACTTAAACTCAAGGGGTTCAAGACTCTTAGAGTGACATATTTTAGCATTAGAGATGTGAAAGAACCCATCAGTACTCTACTGAATTGCTTTACCTTTCTGAGGCTTTGCTGAAATATATTTTTGACAAATTTAGGATATGTTCACATCCAGAATTCTTGAATAACTACTATCCCTATATTTTTACAGATTAGCTGCTTGTTAACAAACACAACTTATTTCATTACATGCATGACAGAATTATGTAACATGATAGTCCCAAGAATAGTAATGCAAATACCTCCATTTTACTCATACAATTGCATTTCACTTTATATTTCTGAAACAGATAAAAAAAATTATCACTGATTATCACTTAGTATTCTCTGTCTTGTCACTAAGATTTCTAGAAAATTGGAGTTGTTCCACTTTGCAGCTCTACCTCTGCTCACCCTCTGGCATTCTGCATGTCCCTCAGCACAGGGTAATTAAGTAGCAATGACATCTCATGGGGCATGGCAGCATAGTTATTGGAGATATTTATTAAGGCATTGACAAAAGGAGGCTCTCAACTGCTGAGATTTGTAGAATTCCAGTGATAATAAACATCTGAAGTAGACTTTTATCACTAGATTTGAGACCCTTGTCAGTAATTCTCTTAATCAAAAGGTCAGTGAAATATGAGCTAACATAGTAAGCAAATGAATTATTCTAGGCTAATTCTTTGTTGTAATCACCTAGAAAGTGAAACGTTGTAACACTGTAATCAACTAGAAAGCAAAATGACTTGACAAGAAAATGAAGAACAAAATTCTAATAGTCAGTCTGAACTAGAAATACCACCCTAGACTTAGCTCCTAATGAATTTGGAGCCCAAGTGTCTGCTATTGATTATATGGGTACAAATTATGTGGCTCTAAATTAATATCAAGTGAATTTAAAAGATTAAATAACATATATACAACATGTCACACACAGTCTTCAGATTACTTGATTTCAAGTAAAAGGGTCATCCTGCAGACTGTATTTTACAAAGGTGTTCAAAACAATACATCCTGCCACCCAAGCCCTGGTTTCTTCTTCTTTTTGGAGATAGAGTCTCACTATATTGCCCAGGATACACTCAAATTTCTGGGCTCAAGTGATCCTCCTGCCTTAGCCTCCCAACTAGCTGAGACTACAGGTGCTTACCACTGCAAATGTAAGTCCTTCTGAACTGTGACCTTACCATCCTCCAATCAGGATGTAAAATCTAATTTCCTCCCCTTCAGCTTGGGCTGCCTCAGTGACTTGGATGAACAATAGATTGAAGTGGAAGTGATGTTTCGGATTTTTAAGACATCTTTCCTTATGACACTATATCAGATCTCAACCATCTTGAGGTAAATAACCCAAGCCACATAAACTTGTTAGGTAACTCCGACAGCATCATTTGCTTGCCTTGCAAATGCACCGTTATGGACATCAAACCTTTGGAAACCATCACATGACTGTGGCCAAAACAATATCTTATTACAACTACATGACAAACTCCAAACAAGAATTATTCAGCTGACCCTAATCAACATAAAAAACTATGAAAAATAATAAAGTACTGTTTCGTGTATTAAATTTTGGGGTGGTTTGCTATGTAGCAATAGTCGAGCAGTAACCAAGACCTATGGTCAGGGAATTGATCATACATTGTTTTCTTATTTTGTCTATTTGTTATATCTAATTTGCCCTATGGTAACACTGCCTTTTTTTATTTTTATTTTTTTCAGACAGAATCTTGCTCTGTCACCCAGGCTGGCGTGTAGTGTTGCAATCCATGCAACACCTCCACCTTCTGGATTCAAGTGATTGTCATGGTCCAGCCTCCCGGGTAGCTGAGATTACAGATGTGTACCACCACGCCTGGCTAATTTTTGTATTTTTAGTAGAGATGGGGTTTCACTATGTTGGCCAGGCTAGTCTTGAACTCCTGATCTCAGGTGATCTGCCCACTTCAGCCTCTCAAAGTACTGAGATTATAGGCGTAAGCCATTGCACTGGCTGCCTTTATCTTAATAGTACCTAAATAATTTATTTTCAGTATTCTAGTTGTCATTCCTATATTCTGAAAGGCATTAATTTTTGGTGATCATTCTAATACAGACTCATCTCTCAGATACTATTTATTATTTTATTTCACATCATAGCATTTTAAACAACAAATATGAAAGAACTATTTTTTTTGTGAGACTGAGCATCATTGCATATGTGTATTGGCCATTCATGTTTCCTTTTTCTTTTCCTTTTTTTTACTTTATTATATATATATATATATATATATATATATATATATATATCTGCATTTTGGTTCTGGGGTACATGTGCAGAACATGTAGGATTGTTGCATAGGTACATACATGGCAATGTGGTTTGCTGCCTCCATCCCGCCATCACCTATATCTGGCTTTTCTCCCGATGTTATCCCTCCCCAACCTCCCTACCTACCGCTGTCCCTCCCCTATTCCCCCCCAACAGACCCCAGTATGTAATGGTCCCCTCCCTTTGTCCATGTATTCTCATTGTTCAACACCCACCTAGGAATGAGAACATGCGGTGTTTGATTTTCTGTTCTTGTGTCAGTTTGCTGAGAATTACGGTTTCCAGATTCATCCATGTCCCTACAAAGGGCACGAACTCATCATTTTTTATGGCTGCATAGTACTCCATGGTGTATATGTGCCACATTTTCCTTGTCCAGTTCTCATTGATGGGCATTTAGGTTGGCTCCAAGTCTTTGCTATTGTAAACAATGCTGCAATGAACATACACGTGCATGTGTCTTTATAATAGAAAGATTTATAATCCTTTGGATATATACCCAGTAATGGGCTTGCTGGGTCAAATGGAATTTCTATTTCTAGGTCCTTGAGGAATTGCCACACTGTCCTCCACAATAGTTGAACTAGTTTACACTCCCACCAACAGTGTAAAAGTGTTCCTATTTCTCCACATCCCCTCTAGCATCTGTTGTCTCCAGATTTTTTAATGATCGCCATTCTAACTGGCATGAGATGGTATCTCAATGTGGTTTTGATTTGCATTTCTCTAACGACCAGTGATGATGAGCATTTTTTCATATGTTTGTTGCCCTCATATATGTCTTCTTTTGAAAAGTGTCTTTTCAGCTGTCATTCATATTACTATTTTAAAAATTATGATATTCTTTGCAACTGTCTCTATTTTGTGAATTCTTTTTGAGCCTACACTAATAGTTGAACTATTTCCTAGATATCGCCTCTGGAAAATGTCGTACACACTACAAGGGAGCTCAACTCTAAGGAAATCATTTTCTGGCAATTTAAATACAGATAATAACCTAACATTTTTGAAGGCAACTATCTACCATTTGATGGATGTGTCCATTGTCTCTATTCAGGTAACAGGGAAATTTTTTTTACTTCATTTATTAGAGTAACAACATTGATTATTATTTCTGAGTGTTGATTTATACACACACACATACACAAACACACACATGCACATGCAAGTTTTGAGAAATATTATACAGTTTATACTTTTTTCAGGAGTCTATGATAAAAGGAACAAGTGATTATTTTCTCACTAATTCCAACAATGGATATTAAACTACTTTTTTGAAAAATAAAAAGAACAACTTATAGTTTCATCTATATTTTTTGTATTTCTGTGATTAATAAGATTGCATGATGATTTTTAGTGTCTCTTAGTGATTTATGTACATCTTGTGTTTGTGAAATTTCTCATTAAATATTAACACCAGTTTTAAGAGTAGTTTCCAACTTCTGACATTTAGATTTGTATGCATATTTCAAAACTGGATAACATAGCTAAGCACAAAAATTATAATCTTTTTGCCCAAGAATAATATAACACTATTATATGTGATAGCTTTTGATGTGCCAAGTTGGTTAGGTTAAACGACAATCCTTAGAATTCCCTTTGTTTTACTATGCTTCCATTTAGAGTGGGGTACAGAGAATAGTCTCTTTGAAGAGAGTTGGAAGATGAAAGAGAGGCAGATGATATTTTGGAGCATGCATACATCATTTCTTATGCTCAAAGCAGTCAAGCAGAGGGATAAAAGTCATCCATGAGCTCCACAAAAAGGAATTGCTCTCATCAAGGCCAACCTGATCATGGCTACTGCTGAGTGCCAAACCTTCCAGCAGCAGAGACCATCATTGAACCCCTTAAATAGCACCGTTTCTCAAGGTGATCAGCCTGGCTACCTAGTAGTAAATTGATTACACTGATCATCTTCCAAAAGCACTTTGTTCATAACTGAAATAAACATTTACTCCAGATATAGATTTTCTTTCCATGCCTGGAATGCTTCTGCCAAAACTACCACCGATGAATTTATAGAATGGTTTACCCACTGCCATGTTATTTTGCTTCGCTGGTTAAACTCTGACTGAACCACTATATACATTTTCATTTCCTCTTTATATTCATATGCAAAGCTACTATTTCTTATATGTTTAATTTCATGATACTTAAAGTACAAGTGTCAATTCTTAAATTACCTAAGTCTAATTAAATTGGTATTTCCAACATTGTCCTGCCAAGATTGACTGAGTCAAGTGTCAGTTTCTTGTGGTTCTTCTCCCGCATTGACTCATGCAAGAATTTAATATAGGAAGGCCAAAAAGAAGATCCCCCATTCTCAGCTTTCATGCAGGAAAGTTATTTGTGTGCAGTTGTGGTTTTTTCCTCTTTGATTACTGCTGCTACATAGTGCTGCCTTTAGATACCCTGCAATGGGTTGACTTGTGCCCCTTACCACACCCAGAACCTCAGAATGTGACCTTATTGAAAGTTTTTTGGACATATAGTTAGTTAAGATGAGGTCATACTAGAGTGGGATGGCTTCTTAATCCAATATAACTGGTGTCCTTATAAAAAGGGACAATTTAAACACAGGCAAGTACACAGAGAAGAACATGATAGACCGATGGAGGCAAGGGCAAGGTCGTGGTTCTATAAGCCCAGGAACTCCAAAGATTGCCAGCAAATCACACACAAGACAGAGAAATAAACCAGACTTTAGCCTCACAATCTTCAAAAGGAACCAAACCTGCTGATACCTTGATGTTGGATTTCCATTTTCCAGAAGTGTGAAACACTACATTTATGTTGTTTTAGCCACCTAGTTTGTGGGATTTTGTTACAGCAGCCCTAGAAAACTAATACACACCTAAACAAAGAAGACTTGACCTGTACCCTTAGGGGCTTATGAAAGAGTCTATGGACACATATTTGGCATTCAGAGCTAGCAGAACATGACCGGCATCTCTAAACACACAGTGTTATGATGAACACAGCTCAGACCTGAGCAAAACAGATCTCCATATCTCTTGCATATATCTTTGAAAGAAAGAGTAACTGGGTCCAAATACTATGAAACCTTGTGGGTTGGGATAGACATTGCTTCCATAGGCAAACACTATTGAGAAGTAGAATTACATAAAAGAAAACAGGAACTGAAGACCTATCAAATCTTTTTTCTCAGATAGTATGAATGTAATTATTTCAAACATGTTTATTTTTGCTTTCCTTCATGCTTTGGTTTGTGGTTCTAGAGATACTTATTTAAGAAAATGGATTAAAACAATTACAAATACAAAATTAGCTATGAAAAGTATTATTTGCTAGGCGTGAGAAAAGAAATTATAGAAAATTACATATCACACGATACAAAAATAAAAATGTATTTTACTACTTAGCTGCCAAACACATATTTACAATGCTTTTATTCTATTCCTTTTGGCTGTTAACTTTTTAATCAAGTACATCTGACAATGTTATAAATATTATAGAAAAAATTTAGAGTAATATTAAAGTAATATTTTATCTGGGAGCGTTATGCTTTTTAAAAATTATCAGGATATAGAATAATTTATTTCAGCTTTCCAATATAACTGGGATATCATTTGATGCTAAGATTATTGTAGAATTTAAGGAAATCTGTATCACTTTCTTTCATATATCAGACATTGAGGTCCTAGGATATTTAATATTTTCTTGTGTAATATCTAGTTCTAATACATTTTCAATAAATAATATTTATTAACCCATTTTTAATCTCCATATCCTCTTTAAGGGCCGTATTATTGAGTTTTATATTATTAAATAAAACTGCCTCTTGGCTGGGCATGGTGGCTCACGCCTGTAATCCTAGCACTTTGGTAGGCCAACTTGGGCAAATCACAAGGTCAGGAGTTCGAGACCAGCCTGACCAACATGGTGAAACCCTGTCTCTACTAAAAATACAAAAAATGAGCTGGACGTGGTGGTGGGCGCCTGTAATCCCAGCTACTTGGAAGGCTGAGGCAGGAGAATTGCTTGAACCTGGGAGGCAGAGGTTGCAGGGAGCTGAGATCACATAGCTACACTCCAGCCTGGGCGACAATGCAACTCCATCTCAAAACAAACAAACAACACACACACAAACTGCCTCTTATTGAGTGCTTATTAACAATAAAATTATTGCTCCTCGTAACAAGCCATTATGAATATTTTAAATAACTCATTAGAACAAAGCTGCTCTCGTCTGTATAAATGGTAAATTTCTTTATTATTTATTTTCCATCATTTATTTTTCATTCCATCAATGGTCCATCAAATCAGGGCCATTTTTGTTGGTCCTGGTTGGGAATGTTCGCATTTTTTAAAATCTTCTTTATTTTTCCTATTGCCATTTTATTATCTATATGTACTTAGCAATTGTTACTCTTCCTTATCTTCAGTGTTTCTACCATCAGAATTTTTGTTTCTCTTTCTCTTATGCTATAATAAAATAATTTTGGATATATTGTTTTTCAGTCAATTTTCTTTCAGTTTCTATCTTTGGTGTACACTAGGATACTTCCTTTATGTAAATATATACATGTTGTTATAATAAAAAATTCTAGAACATATAAAGTGTTTTAGCTGTTTTATTGTAAACTTGGTTCATTGAAAACTAAATTTCTTATAATCTCTTTCTCTATATGGTTCAAGGTTACATATGGTCACAAGTGAGGCTGGGCAAAATTTGGGAGGCAGAAATGAAGCATCAGCCACCACACTGAAGTTGTCACTCTTTAGAGTTACTGAAAGAAAAAGATAGAATGCGGACAGGTTTCAGTTTGTCTTTACTCTTCCCTGCTGCAAACCCAGCTGTCCTTAAGGTCCTGTTGACCATGATGACTACAGAACATCTTTGCACCCCACACTACCTCTGGCCCTATATCTTTTTTTTTTTGCCATGACGTTATATGAGTTAAGATACTGAGCAATGCTCCTAATGCTTAACAATGCTCCTAAATACTATAATATGCTGTATCTAGTTGATTTTGGCTTCATGCTTTTAATACCTAGCACTTCATTGCATTTAGTGAGTCTTTTTTGTTTTATTTATTTTTTTGTTTTGTTTTGTTTTAGAACTCCTATGCCTATTTTGAGGGAAAATCAGGCTTCTTAGTGATTCCTATATTAGTGGAATGAAATATGCCTAGTCCATGCTTCTCCAAGTGAGACATCCTTTAAGGACCTAGACTTCATGTTGGGTCTCAGTTCTTACTCCTTATAATCTATGGACGCCTGCCTCCTTTTCCATTCCCAGGTTAATATTCCCGTTTGCTAAGACTCTGATCACCAAGACCAATCAGAGCTATCGCCACCTTTGTGGCAGAAGATTCAGTGTCACTTTTGAGTTGGCTGCTATGGTTACTACTTTCTTCTAGTTTCTTACATCTGGTGATTTTCCTTTTTTCTAATGAGGCCAGTAGTGCACTGAAAATAATTTAAAAGACTTATTTTCTTTAGTCAATATTTCTATGAAGTTGTACTGAAGAATTTCCAGGGTACACAGGCTGCCATATTTTCACAACTGGAAGTCAATGAGTCCCAGTTTAAACATGTCCACGATGTCTGTTAATTGGCCAGTTAATAGGCATTGTGCTAGATGTTATACCAGGATGGCCACTGGGAAATTAATGCTTCCTAAAGTACTGTGTACAAAATAGATCTTCAGTAAATGCATATTGAAAAATCTTTGTTGAAAATCAATAAGAACAGTAAATTAAATGTTAGAGGCCAGGGTTTAGTACATTTTGGTGCCTTTAAGCAAGCTCAAATTAATAGTTGAATGTACACTGGGAACAGTTGCACTGGAAATTCCACATTCAGAAGGTGAAAATCATGACAATTTTGGAGTGATGCCCAAAACCAGTCAATTGGATTTATTTCAAACAGCAAAGACTGCCAAGTTTTATATTAATCAAGATTGCTAAAAAGCAGGATTCCCCACTATGTGTTAGGGAAGTTACAAGAAAGGAACTCTGAAAAGTCAGTACAGAAGAGATCCATTGAACACTGTCACTCAGAACCCACCCCACACCCCCACGACCTAAAAATGGAGCCTCTCCAGAACTGCATTTCTCGAAATTTAAAACAAAGAAGGTGACTTGGTTTAAATCTTCCAAGGTTATTTTGCAAAGAGGCAAACCAGATTTGTCAAATTCAGTCAATACTATGCAAATATTGCTGAATCGAATTTTATAACATTGTTATTCTTTGCATAGAGATGGTAACATATTCCTTCTTTTAAGGCAGTAAATTATAAGAGGTCTTCAAACGAATTTTAGTGCATCCAGTTTTGATTTAATTACATTGTTTTTCCCCTTGTGCCTTGAAAAATATTTATAGGATATTTTGCTTCAATTTCTTTATCCATGAATTGAATATTGTGTATATTTTTATTACATAAGATGAAGAATAAATAAAGCAACAAAATGATCAAAACAATTTTATAAAATATAAAAGTGCCATGTATTACAAATGTGTTACATCCCTACCTCCCAAAACAGACACCAATAATCTACTTAAAAATGGGAAAAACAGATTCACAGCCCAATTCTAACAGAGACACAAAGAGGAGCTGGTACCATTCCTTCCAAACCTATTTGAAACCATAGAAAAGGAGGGACTCCTCCCTAACTAATTTTATGAGGCCAGCAACATCCTGATACTAAAACTTGGCAGAGACACAACAAAAAAAGAAAAGTTCAGGACAATATTGATGCAAAAATCCTCAATAAAATACTGGCAAACCGAATCCAACAGCACATTGAAAAGCTTATCTTCCACAATCAAGTTGGCTTCATCCCTGGGATACAAAACTGGTTCAACATATGGAAATCAATAAATGTAATCCATCACATAAACAGAACCAACAATAAAAATCACATGATTATCTCAATAGATGCAGAAAAGGCCTTTGATAAAATTAGCATCCCTTTATGTTAAAAATTCTCAATAAACTAGACATAGATGGAACCTATATCAAAATAATAGGAGCTATTTATGACAAACCCATAGCCAGTCTCATACTGAATAGGCAAAAGCTGGAAGCATTCCCTTTGAAAACCTACAACAAGACAAGGATGCCCTCTCTCACTACTCCTATTCAACATAGAACTGGAAGTTCTAGCTAGGGCAATCAGGCAAGAGAAAGAAATAAAGTGTATTCAAGTAGGAAGATGGGAAGTCAAATTGTCGCTGTTTGCAGAGGACATGATTGTATGTTAAGAAAACCTCACCATCTCCGCCCAAAAAAACTCCTTAAGCTGATAAGCAACTTCAGCAAAGTCTCAGATTACAAAAGCAATGTGCAAAAGTCACAAGCATTCCTATACACAATAATGGACAAACAGCCAAATCATGAGTGAACTCGTATTCACAATTGCTACAAAGAGAATAAAGTACCTAGGAATACATATCCTAAGTCCCCTTGAAGGACTTCTTCAAGGATAACTACAAACCACTGCTCAAGGAAATAAGAGAGGACACAAACAAGCAGAAAACATCACAATATCGTGAAAATGGCCAGACTGCCCAAAGTAATTTATAGATTCAATGCTATTCTCATTAAGCTACCATTGACTTTCTTCGCAGAATTAGAAAAAAACTACCTTAAATTTCATATGGAACCAAAAAAGATCCCATATAGGTAAGACAATTCTAAGCGAAACGAACAAAGCTGGAGGCATCCTGCTACCTGACTTCAAACTATACTACAAGGCTGCAGTAACCAAAACAGCATTGTACTGGTACCAAAACAGAGATGCAGACCAATGGAGCAGAGACCTCAGAAATAACACTGCACTGCTACAAGCAACTGGTCTTCGACAAACCTGACAAAAAAAAGCAATGAGAAAAGGATTCCCGGTTTAATAAATGGTGCTGGGAAAACTGGCAAGCCATGTGCAGAAAACTGAAACTGGACCCCGTCCTTACATCTTACACAAAAATTAACTCAAGATGAATCAAAGACTTAAATGTAAAACCCCAAACCATAAAAACCCTAGAAGTAAATCTAGTCAATACCATTCAGAACATAGCATGGGCAAAGACTTCATGACTAAAACAGCAAAAGCAATAGCAACAAAAGCCAAAATAGACAAATGGAATCTAATTAAACTAAAGCTTCTGCACAGCAAAAGAAACTACCATCAGAGTGAACAGGCCACCTACAGAATGGGAGAACATTTTTGCAATCTACTTATCTGACAAAGGTCTAATATCCAGAATCTACAAGGAAATTAAACAAATTGACAAGAAAAAACAAACAACCCAATCAAAAAGTGGGTGAAGAATATGAACAGACACTTCTCAAAAGAAGACATTTATGCAGCCAATAAACATATGACAAAAAACTCATCATCACTGATCATTAGAGAAATGCAGATCAAAACCACAATGAGATACCATCTTAAGCCAGTCAGAATGGCTATTATTAAAAAGACAGGAAACAACAGATACTGGCGAGGCTATGGAGAAATAGGAACACTGTTACACTATTGGTGCGAGTGTAAATTAGTTCAACCATTGTGGAAGACAGTGTGGTGATTCCTCAAGGATCTAGAACCAGAAATACCATTTAACCCAGCAATCCCATCACTGTGTATATACCCAAAGGATTATAAATCATTCTGCTATAAAGACCCATGCACACATATGTTTATTGCAGCACTATTTACAATACCAAAGACTTGGAACCAAGCCAAATGGCCATCAGTGATAGACTGGCTAAAGAAAATGTGGCACATATACACTATGGAATACAACGCAGCCATAAAAGAATGAGATCATGTCTTTTGCATGGAGACAGATGAAACTGGCAGCCATCATTCTCAGCAAACTAACACAGAAACAGAAAACCAAACACCACATGTTCTCACTCATAAGTGGGATTTGAACAATGAGAACACAGAGACACAGGAGTGGAGCATCACACACCGGTGCCTGTTGGGTGGTGGAGACAAGGAGAGGGAGAGCATTAGGACAAATACATAATGCATGTGGGGCTTAAAACCTAGATGATGGGTTCATAGGTGGAGTGAGTCACCATGGCACATGTATACCTATGTAACCAATCTACACATTCTACACATGTATCTCAGAACTTAAGGTAAAATTTAAAAACTGGACAAAATACATGAATAAACATTTCACACACACACACACACATATACACACACACACAGGCACACACACACACTCAGATATAAGTATATGAAAAGTTACTAACATTTTTTGGAATCATGGCAATTCACATGAAAACATAAGTGAGATACCATTTCTTACCCATTTGATTGATTAAAACAAAAAAATTGATAACACCAAATGTTGGAGAGGAGCAGTGGAAACTGTATAAATCACTGGTGAGTGTATAAAATGGTACAATCACTTTGGAAAACTATTTGTAGTTACTTATGAAGTTCGGCACAAATATATCACATCACCTAGCAATTCCATTCCTAAATAATTTTCCAAAATAAATGAAAATATACATCTACAAAAAATATTTTATGAAAATATTCTAGCAGTTTTATTCATAATAATAAAAAATGGGAACAGATCAAATGTCCATCAACAGGTGAACAAACAAAGAAATTTTGGTATATTCATACAATGGAATTCTACCCAATAAGAAAAATGAATGAATGAATTACTTGTATACTCAACAACATGCCTGAATCTTATTTAACTAACTGAGGCTGGATATAAGAGTACATAGCTTTTATTCCATTTAAATGAAGTTTCAAAGGAGGTAAAAATGGCCTAAGATGAAAGACGTAAAGGGGCTGCTCCAGGTGTAGGGATTGCATGGAAAACAGTATGGTGTGAGAACATGTTCTGGCATGATGGAAATATTTTGAATCTTCTTTCGGTGATAATCACACAGGTGTACATGACTGTCCAAACTGAAACACAGCACACTAAAGAAATGTGCATATTATTGTATGTAGACTATACTGTCATTTTAAATATATTCTAAATGGATTGTTTGAGAAGTTCGGAGTTCTACACCACTGGAAGCCTTCAAGCAAAGCACAAGAGACACATACACTAAGAAACTGGACTAAATTAATTTTAAACATATTGTCTTTGCAACCTTACCCTAGGCATGCAGGTCCAGCAAGCTGTTAACAATCAAGGACAAGAGTTTAGGAAATGCAATCCCTTCTGTCAATATAATGTTGTTCCTGGAAATGATTTTCTGATTTAAAAAGGAGGACAATCAACTTGATAGGAGGGAAGAGAGGTGAGGTTCAAAACAGAGAATGGATTAGCCTCAGTGCATACACTAGGTTAATGCAGTTCACCAACTTTATAGTGGTTTTGTTATTTCTTGGGTGAATATCCACATTTAGAGGGCTAACAGGATTTTCTACAATGGTAATGATTCAGCAAATGAAAATGCAGTCACATTAAAACATCAATCTTGTTAAATCATGACAAAGAGCTTGATTCTCAGCTGAATAGAAAAAACAAATGAACAAACAAACAAACCAGAAGGGAAAAAATGGGAGCTAAAGGACCTAAAGATAATTTTTTTCAAAGGTCGGATAGAAGTTATGAAGTTTAAGACTATACAATAGGAAAGCTTAAGAGAAACAGCAAGCAAAGTCTTAAATGAGAGGTTAGAAGCAGTTGAGATTCCACACCCCTTTGTTCCCCTTGACACAAAGTAATACAATGTGTGTTCAGACAAAGATTTTTGAAATCAAAAGCATTGACACAATAGGCTGTAATCTAAATTAATTATGTGGGGTTTATGATTCTTGGGCTTGAAGATGATTCCTATATCCTTCCCTTTCCCTAAATATATTTTTTAAAAATATCACTGACTTCTCCTGTTTTTCCACATATTCTTTTCTAGCTCTAGGTGAAAGAGGCAAAATAAAATGCTTTTATTGTTTGATTTATGTGAGAATCCCATTTGAACCAACATTCATCAAAATAATGTGTCTAACAACTCATGTTCCTTTCAAAAATGGTCAGATGGAACAAAATGGTTTGTTGGGATACAGCTTGAATTAGAAGAAAATGCAAATTATTGTTTCTTTTTACAGGTTAGTTAAAGCAAATTTCACATTGTAGTATTTCTTTTATTATTTTTTCCTATCCAAATCTGTTCACTTATTTCAAAAGAAATTTTCAATGATAGAGCAATAGTTAGGTTGTTATGTGAAATGTATAGTCTAATATAACCATGAGAAGAATTAGAGGCAAAAGTTATTGAAAAGTAATAGAACCTTTGTGATTTCATTTCACATTACTATCATTTAAACTATAATGTTTCAGACACAGTTAGGATTTTAAAAGCAATTAAATAAGCATAAGACTTATTTAACAAAAAAAAAAAAGAAAAAAACAGTCTTCTCAAGGAATTATCTTGTGGTTTTTGCAAGTCAGCCAAGAGGGGAAAATGGATGAATTATAAACACTGAAGCTGAGCAGTATGCCTAAAAAATATGCTGATTAAAGTTTAACTGCTATGGTTCAAATAATGCTGATAGAATACATTACTACCACAATTATTGTTACTGCATAATCACGTATCACTAAATAATATTGAATAATAGCATTCTAGTTACTTCAGAGTGGCATCTGAAAATAAGCTTTAGAATTTTAAAATAGATAAACAGAGGTATTTAAAGCAAACTGTTTTATGCAAACTATTCAAATTAGTGTTGTATTCTCAGGAAAAACAAAACAAGACTAAAAACATTTCAGAGCCTCAAAATCATTGTCTTGCTTGCAGGTGTATTTGGCAACAGCACTATTTGACTGAGTTTTAGATGCCTGAGTGAGGAATAAGTGCTGTGCCCATATGAAACAACAGAAGCTGGGGCATTCTGAAAGCAGAAGATGTACTCTAAGGACACAAAGTAAAGAAATATTCAGCAGAAACCAAAGATAAGGCAGAGAAAAAGTTCAAAATTAGTCATTGTCATGGTTAATCTACCTCCTGACTTGCAAAGTAACTAAGAGCTGCTGGAGCCTGTTTTTCCTGGTGTTAAAATAGCACCACAAATATTCACTTCACCAAGGTCAGGGCAATTTGCTAGTAAACATGGATTATAATGGACACAATCACCTCCCAGTTCTGCATGGCTTTAAATTGGTGGACTATTGCTTTGGGATAAAACAGCCTAAAATCCCCGGCTTTCTGTAAAGCAAATAGTTGAGAATTCTGTTTTAGCTGGAGTCATGCTCACCAGCTATTCTACAAACAAATCCTAGTGACTTAGTACAGTGTAAGTTTATTTTTTACTCACATCACAGTCCAATATTGGTTAGTGGCACTTCAACAAGGGTGCCATACTGGGGACTTTTGATTTGAATCACAAGAATAGGAAAGAGAGGGTAACCCATGGATTTCATAGGCCTAGAAGTGGCATACTCATTCATTCTGTATCACCTCCCTTTGTCAGAGCAGTCTATGGATCTAATCTACCTGGAAGGGAGACTGATAAATACAGGCTTCCTGTGTTTTAGAACAAAAATGAAAATGGCTTGCTGAGCACAAAGCATTGTTTCTGATGCTTATTTTTTCAGTAAAGCTAAATATATCTGATATGGTTTGGCTCTGTGTCCACTCCCAAATCTCATGTTGAATTGTAATCCAGAGTGGGGCCTAGTGGGAGGTAATTGGATCATAGGGGTGGCTTCTAATGGTTTAGCATCATCCCCCTAGTGCTATATCCTAATGGAGTTCTCACAAGATCTGTATGTTTAAAACCATGTAGCACCTCCCTCTTCACTCTCTTCCTCCTGCTCCTGCCAAGTAGGGTGTGCTGGCTTCTCCTTCCGCCATGTTTGGAAGTTTCCTGAGGCCTCTCCAGCCATGCTTCCAGTGCAGCCTGCAAAACCATGAGCCAATTAAACCTCTTTCCTTTTAAATTACCCAGTCTCAGGTAGTTCTTTATAGTAATGTAAGAACAGAACAATATAATACCTTTTTCAAGATCCTAACACTTTTAAATGCTATGTTAGATGTCTGAGGATGAACTTGAATGCTGATAATGTTAGTAGGTATATGTTGAGACTCTAAATTCTCATTTCATAGCCACCACCAATCCAAATCATGGTAGGCATAGCAAGGCAGAAATTAGTGCTAAAACCTGAATTTTTATAATGGGGTTTAGAGTAGTGGTGAAGGTGAATCAGCACTTACATTGATATAGTTGATATCAACTCTAAAAATATTTGCTGATATTTTTCTTTGTTGGGCCATTTACTTTAGATTAATCGTTAGACTGATCAAAACAGTCTCCATAGGGGTGAAAAAAGTGGAAAACTGACAACTTACTCTGAATATCTAGTGAACATAAACATATTCCACCATTTTTTCTCTCTTTCCCTTTAATTTTTGTTGTTGCTCTTCTTATTATCTTTGCCTCAACATGACTATTTTTTCACAACTGTCTTATATGATGAAATACGTAACCCCATAATACTCTAATTTGTTCATATAGTCAGAGATTTTTTTCTTGATATTATTTTCAAGCCCCAGAGGTACCCTACCAAATGGCGTCTAGTGAAACTAGCTCTTCAGACTCTCTTTCACATTATATGATGAAGTATGGATAATTCACTAACGACTTGAGGAGTTACTTTTCTTTGCCTCTTAAACTTGGTCAAATAGAATGCCAGCAATCATTTGATACTTCAACCAAATACCAGCAAGCAGACGATTTGATGCTTATAAGATTTATATTGAAAACTCAAAGCATTGGATTCAGAAATTAAATCTCTTTTACGTGAACTTGAATAGTCCCTTTGGCAAAAGACAAAAAAGACATGGGAATAAACTCAGAGACATCACCATACATTCGGGATAAGAATCTTTCTGTGGTAAGCAAAAGGGAAGTAGAAATTTCAATACAATGACCAAAGTTTATCAATCCTATAACCTCCTTTTTAAACTGAATACAATTCTTAATGCTTGGGAAAGTAGTGAAACATCAAAATGGCAATAAATAGAATTTCATTTTCTGTTTAGGCATGTGAAGATCTTTGAAGTTGTCACTTCAGTCTTCACAACAATAAAAAGGCTGAACAAATTGAAAATTAACAATTCTTCTAGTATTTGCCAGCGAGGTGAGGTGACAAGGCACACTACTACTCCACAAAATGGAGAGATATAGAAGAATATATAGAGAATAACAGGGTTATGGTGGCAGAGGTGCAGGAGCAGAAGCCCTGTGGAAGTCGGTACCAGATTAAGGAAACTTAAACTGTAATTGATAAAGTGCTGGAGGCTCAGTGTGAGCAAGCTCGAGTTTTAAGGATGCCAGGGATGGCCAGTCTGGGTGCCACACTTTTGTTTTACCTCTAGGAGCCATATCAGGATCTCACGGCAAGGAGCAGAATAAAAGTAGTACTATGATTTTGGCAGGAATTAGGGGAAAGTAGCAATCTGAAATATTCTAAGAAAAATTTGTTCTTAACAAGGCCTCCCTTTAAAAGGAACTATTTTATGAGAGTCTAACCGACTGGAGTTTTACCATATCAAAACCCAGCTGGGGAAGGAAAATGCCCAACTCCAGCCTCCTCTAGCTTTCCCTGTGGAAAAACCTTATCTAGCCTTTCTGTTCATCATCTGTGGCAGAGAGTTGACTGAGAAAGGCTTGTCAAAGTCACAGCCCAGGGTAACTGGCTCACTAAAAGACTGATACCTAATTGTAGGATTGTAGAATGCTTCCCCTCCACCCCATCTCTCATATTACCATCTGATATGGTTTGGCTCTGTGTCCCCTCCCAAATCTCACTTCAAATGGTAATCCCCATGTGTCAAGGGAGGGGAGTGATTGGATTACCGGGCAATTTTCTGTATGCTGTTCTCATGCTAGTGAGTGAGTTCTCAGGAGATCTAATGGTTTTACATGATCGACAGTTTCTCCTTCACACGCTTTCTGTAGCCTGCCACCATGTAAGACATTCCTGCTTCCCCTTCTGCCATGATTGTAAGTTTCCTGAGGCCTCCCAAGCTATGTAGTTCTGTGAATCAATTAAACAAACTTATTTCCTTTATAAATTACCTAGTCTCGGGTAGTATCTTTATAGCAGCGTGAAAACGGACTAATACACTATCACATCAACAGAGTTCTTGTATAATAACAAAAGAATACAATTGAAGAACTGCATATCTCAGACCTTGTTGGAGAATAGTCCTCTAGAGAAACTCAAAGAAAACAGCGAAAACAAAAACAAGAACTCAAGGTAGCTCCAAAAGCCAAGACTGGAGGATAAAACAAGCTCACTAGAGGAACATGCAGCCTGTCGGTCTTACACCTACAACAAATATTCAATAGATCCCAGCTTCTAGCCAAATTAGCATAAATCCTTACCCTAAAGGCCTATATAACTCCTACACCTCTTACCCTATACTACTCCCATAGCACCTATTATCTTATGGAAAGAACAATACATTATGATCAAGCAAGGTTTGTGCCAGGTATATAAGTTTCATTCAACATTTGAAAATTAACCAATGTAATTTACTATATTAATCAACAAAATAAGGAAAAGAACATATGATCATAATAATAGATACATTCAAAACAATTATTAAAATTTACCATTACTGTTGATAAAACCTCAGCAAACTAGGAATTGAAAGGAATTTCCTTTACTGAATAAAGTGCTTCTACAAAAAACCTGTTGCTAGCATCAAACATATTATTGAAAAGTTGAATGCTTTCTTGCTAAAACTAGGAACTAGGAACAAGGCAAGGGTGTTAGTTGTTTTTTTTGAGACAGTCTTTCTCTCTCTGTCACCCAGGCAAGATATTGGCTCACTGCAATTTCCACCACCCAGATTCAAGCAGTTCTCCTACCTCAGCCTCCTGAGTAGCTGGGATTATAGGTGTGTGCCACCACACCCGGCTAATTTTTGTACTTTTAGTAGAGACAGGGTTTCACCATGTTGATCAGGCTGGTCTCAAACTCCTGACCTTGTGATCCACTCACCTCGGCCTCCCAAAGTACTGGGATTACAGACGTAAGCACCACACTCGGCCTAGGGTGTTAGTTCTAAACACTCCTCCTACTCATTATTATACTCATTGTCCTGACGATTAAAATATGGCAAGAAAAATAAGTAAAAGTATAGAGGGGGATAAAACTAAGTAAACTAAAACAAAATTACTATGTTTATTTTAGATTATTTATATCTCATTTCTTATATCCAGTCAAAGCTATCTCTAAATTATTCCCCAGTTTTTAATTTTCTTGATATATAGCCATTGCCATCCTACTATCATCTCCTTTTCTACAATTTTATTTCATAATGATCAATGAAATAAATTGCTACTTATGATTCCAGGTGTGACCCAGCAGTAATCATTACATAGGGCAGGCGAAAATTTTCCAAACTCTTGTTTTCTTTCATAGTTCAGTCTTTAATTCCAGTATTTAGTGAAGTGTGTGACTGTATATGGAAAATGGCAATAAGAAAGTACATTGGACTATACAAATTCCAGGAGTGAAATCTCAAGGTGAAAATGTTATTAAGATGACAAGTCACCACAACTTTAAACATCAGTAAATAGTTATTTTATTACCGAAGTGTTTGAAAAAGTAAGGTAAAAGTACTTTTAGGATAAAGAAGTGACAACCTTTATCATAACCAGCTTTTCCTGAAACTAATAAAATTTTAAATTAAAACATGAAATTATAAGTTATAACAGCAAATAATATTTTTACTGTCTTAAAAGGAAAAGAGTAATAATGTAATGACACATTTTCTTCCCAACGAATCAAACATGAGGTGAACAGAATAAAACCAATGATTTTTTTTTGAGTAGAAGGAAAATCTTATGATTACCAGAATTAATTCTCCATTAAGAGTTTCAAAGAAACTCTTTATTTCATAGGAGGAAAAAAATTTCAGCCAGCAAAATTATATTTAACTTAATAATAAAGTTTCCATTATGGCCTGGAAATCAGGAAATATTTTAATGAAAGAGAAATATACAAAGATATATTATATTTTTGAAATATTATGACTTCTAAATGACTTCTAATCACATTTCCTGGTCTCAAAAAGAAAGAAACTAATATTTGAGACATAGAACACTTTTTAAATACATTGCCTAAAATCTATTTCAAATATTAATTTGAAATTCAAAGATGTATTTGAAATTACTGTAGTCATAATTAACCTGTGGTATAAATTTATATACATATAAATTTATATATACATATATATATGTATGTATATACTTTAAGTTCTGGGGTACATGTGCAAAACATGCAGATTTGTTATATAGGTATACATGTGCCTTGGTGGTTTGCTGCATCCATCCTCCCACCATCTGCATTAGGTATTTCTCCTAATGTTATCCCTCCCCAATCCCCCCACCCCCAGCTATCCCTCCCCTAACTCCCCTACTCCCCAACAGGCCCCAGTGTGTGACGTTCCCCTCCCTGTGTTCAACACCCAGTTACGAGTGAGAACATGCGGCGATTGGTTTTCTGTTCTTGTGTCATTTTGCTCAGAATGATGGTTTCCAGCTTCATCCATGTCCCTCCAAAGGACATGAACTCATCCTTTTTCATGGCTACATAGTATTCTGTGGTGTATATGTTTTAATACATTTCTCATTCATTAACACAAGACTTGTCTACTTTATTGAAGTTATTGATCTTTAATAAAAGCAAATAAACTATGTTTTGAGACTGATGAAGAAAAAATACCCAGTGGTTTAAAAAGCCTGAAGAAAATAAATGACAATGTAATAAAGAAATCACTGAAGCTATAAAAGTAATGTTTAAGAGATTACAGGAAAATAGTTTGTGTAATGATATGCCATTTAAAAAACTCCTTGAAATATTAAGCTTACAGAAATATGGAGGCAACTTAATTCTGAAACTTCTCTGATTCTTCTGGAAATCATACATGATATGAGAATGAAAATCAAAACCTAAGTCCTCAGAGAAACTAGGAGACAGTAAACTTAACTCCAAATGATGTATAAGAACGACCAAACCCAGACAAATGGCAAATTCATAAATATTATTGATCTCTGTCTAAGTGCTGAGACTTAGAGCAATCAACTTGTTCAAAATACAAGAGACAGAAATCAGCTGGAATTAATGATGACTAGTTTGTTGGGTCAAGAAACAACCAGATTGGTAAGAAAAGTTCAGCTGGGTGATTGGTGAATTGGTAGAAATTGAGTGTACATAGGTAAAAGTTAATAAATGCCTTGGAAAAACAAAGATGGAATTCATGCCTTCCAACAGACCTTTTCTTTACCAACCGCACTGGATGTTCATAGAGAATTTGGCAGAATACTAGGAAAGTCTCTCTCACAGTACAGAATGGAAGTAGAGGAACAGAAATACAAAGTATTTTCTCTGATGATAGTGAAAGAAGCTAGAAATCCATCACAGAAAAATGTGTGAGAAATTCCTAAATATTTGGAAATCAAATAACACACTTCTAAATAATCCAGTGGTTTAAAAAGAAATGAAAACATACTTTGAAATGCATAAGAAGGATTATAAAGTATACCAAATGTGTGGGATACAACAAAAATAGAGCTTAATGGGAAATTTTTAGGATTAAATGCTGATTGTAGCAAAAATAAAAGCTTCTCAAATCAATAATCTAAAATTTAATCTTAATAACTGAAAAAAAGCAAAGTGAATGCAGAAATCAATGAAGTTGAAAATAGTGAAACAATAAAGAAAATCAAAACTATTGAAACTAAAACTTATTTGACAAGGTTAGCTGAAAACGTTCTATCTAAATGGATGAAGAATAAAAGACATAAGACACATATCATCAAGATCAGCATGAAAGAGGGAGTATCACTACAGATGTCACAGATATTAAAAGGAAAATAATGGGGTACTATGAACAACACAATGACTATAAATTCAACTTATATAAAATAGACAAATTTGCTCAAAGTCATAAAGTAATAAAGGTCATTTAAGAAAAAATATGTAATCCGAATACCCTCTGTCCCTTAAAGAAACTGACTTACCAGCTAAACACCTACAAAGAAAACTCTGCACCCAGAAGTTTTCACCGGCATATTATACAAAACTATTAATTAAATCATGCAAACTCTGCTTATCCTCTTCCAGAATATACAAAAGGAGGAAGCACCATAAGACACATCTTATTAGGTCAGAATTACCCTAACACCAAAACCAGACAAAGATATTGTAAGAAAACCACAGATCAATATGAACCAGGGACTTAGCAAAATTCTCAAAAATATTAGCAGTTAAAATCAAGCAATATACAAAAAAACTAATGCATCATAATCAAGTGGGGTTTGTCTCAGGAATGTAAATCTCATTCAACATTTCAACAATCAATGTAATTTACTGTATCAATGTACAAAATGAGAAATTTCATATGATCATCATAATAGATGCAGAAAAAGCCTTTATCAAAGTTTAACATTATTACTGGTAAAACCTCAGCAAACTAAGACTAGAAAGAACTTTACTGGATAAATGCATCTACATAAAGCTATTGTTAATATTAAAGTTTTAATTTTTTAATTGAAAATAATTCTATATATTTGGAGGGAAATATGTTTTCATATACATAAACATTGTGGAAAGATATTGAAAGGGTAATTTTTTTCCTTCTAACATCAGGAATAAGTCGAGGATATCAGTTCTTAACACACCTACTTTTTCTTGTGCTGGATGCCATTGTCATTAAAATACAGCAAGAAAAAGAAACAGAGGAAGAGGCATAAAGATTAGAAGAGTTAAAATAAAACTGACTCTATTAGAATGAAACATTATTATATATGTCTATAATCCAAAAGAATCTAGAAGAGTCTGTTGGAATTAAGAACTAAGTTTAACAAGGTCACATATCAATATTTAAAAAGTCAATTTCTTTCCTATATGCCAGCAATGAACATTTAGAAAAAAAACACATACATATCATTTACCATGGCATCCAGCAAAATGAAGTAATTAGGTATAAATGTAACAAAATATGTACAGGAACTTTACATAGAAAACGATAACACACTAATAGAAATTTTTTTAAAGGTGATATTTTTGTAGTCCCAAATGAAGTATTGGAGCTGAGGGATGTACCTGGTTTTACTGTGTGGTTTCAATTTAGACTTTTAGAAATTAAGATTGACTTCAAATTACCGTGAAATCAGAAATGTTCAGTTTTTGTTCTTTGTCATCCACTATCATCTATTCCACTATTGAAGAACTCTATATTCAAGAAGCCACTGTGACAACACATCTCTGCTGTTTTTTTTTTTTTTCTTTTCTTCTCTCTGCCTTTATTCTCTTCTTTCTCTTCTACTACAGGGCCTTGCCCTGTGAATCTTAACTGTAAGTTAATTCTCTGGTGTAGTAAGACATCACCATTCAGCAAGAATGTTATTTGTCCCTGCCTGCATTATACAATTGGTGTTTTTGCTAAAGCCTCCTTTTTTTCCCTTTAGGTTTTATTTCTTTGCCATTGTGTGTCTGTTCTGAGACCATCTCTTGCTGACAAAAGTATTTTCCTGTCTATTCTGGATCCAAAATTATCCCAGGAGTGCAAAAGCCTGGCTTTTGCTCAATGGAAGCTTTCCCACTTTAGGCTAGATAATCCTCTCTGTTTTCTCTCTCTGAACCTTGACCAATTGATATCCTGATTTCAGCATGTTCATGTACTTAATTTTTTTCCAATTGCATATGTAGGAGTGAATCTGGAATTCATCGTGCTTGTTACTAAACACCATAAATATATTGAATGCATTGTCTGTTTCTATTACCTACAATTTAGAGAAAATTTTTATCAACAGAATAACTGGAGTCTAAAGTTGTGGGCAAGAGCAATGCATATTGAGTAAGGTGTTTAATTAGGAAAAACTGGTTGTTTGCAAATTTCTTTTTCTTCCTATAAATATTACCAGCAAAAAATGAAGAACTAGAAAGCCGTCTGCCCTACCAAATGTTTAAACATATTTTAATAATTAATATGATTTGGTATTAGTGCAAAAATAAAGATTGAGGGAAAGGATAGCCTCGTAAGAGATCATAGTATATATAAAATCTTAATATGTAATAAAGGAGATGTTATAAGTCTTTTAGAAAAGATTCATTGATTCACTACATAGTATTACTCTGGAAAAATTATTCAGCTTTTATTGGTGAGGTGCTAACTAAAACTGTCCCATATTCAACATACGAAGATGTATACCAGGTGAAATTAAAGGTTACTGTGAGAAGTAAGTTGTAGAAAAAAATTGAAGAAAATTTGACCTTTCTTTAAGCTGCAAAAGATTTTTATAATATCAGCCCTGAATCAGATACAAATAAAATAGCACACTTTTAAAGAGCTCACAAAATCGAACAATCCTCACAGAACTTAGGGTTATGACCTCATCTACTGAAATCCACTGGAAAGGTAGAAAGTTATGAAATTAGGTCCTTATTTGGCCAGATCAAGGGAAGAGAACAGGAGAACATGGAGGTACAGTAAATGAAGGCTGAAAGAAAAATAATCTGTGTCTAAACAAAGTTCCTTTACTATGGTTCTGTTTTAAAGCTCTTAAAAATCTAACAAGTATTTCCATTCAAGAGAGCCCAGGGTGCCTGAAAGCTTTCGCATTAACAGAAAATCTGCAAATTATCATTATGCTGCTGCTGGAAGTCGTAAATACTTCAAGGTATATTCTTTAATATTACATCTGTCACTTGAGCAACCTATTTTGAGTTAAAAAGTAAAACTCTGAGAATATCAGTCATTTATTGGAAAATACAGGAATAAGGTCCACTATAATGCATATTGGGCAGAACTGACCTACTTCCACCAAGCAGAAACTTTGTTGCTTATGTATAGTTGAATTTCCTACTTGCAGAGTTTTGTCAAAGAAACCATGTGATTTTTCTAGGGTTGGAATCTAAGTAGCTTTACAGAACATAATACAAAACAGCATTTTTGGCAAAATGTTCACTTGAATACTTGGTAGCCACTTCCTAAATTTATGTTTTCCAAACTATAGGATAAGATTTGTTAGTGGATTGTGAAAGCTATAAAACAAATGGTAAGTCTCAACCACCCCTTTTTTTAAATAAAGAAGAAGAACAATAAAAGAGAATAAGATACACACACACACACACACACACACACACACAAACACACAGAAATACATATCTCTATCATGCTATGCTCCCAGGGTGAAATGTATTTAGGTCAGCCAAAATACTGTGAAATCTACTGTCTGTGAATATTCACTGTCCTATATGAATAATTCTCAACTTGATGAAGGACAGAAAGTAGTGTGTGTGGTATGTGTGTATGTGTGTGTGTGGAGCCATGTGAACTGGCTCAGGAGCATCTATGTAAAAATCAAGATGTAGATCATAGAGTGAGCTAGGTGGGAGTCTGGAGAAGACACAACACTACACTGAACGTTGAACTTAGTTTTGCTACTAACTTGGAATAAATGTTTCAGCTATCTAGATTATAATTTTTCCATTATAAAAATGCTGAAAACAAGTTCTAACTGTTTATACATACTACTATACATGATAACCACTGTATGATGCTTAATGATCATTTTCCTTACTCAACCTCACTGTGGACACTTTGTGGGAGTCTGTCATCGATGGGCATTTGGGTTGGTTCCAGGTCTTTGCTATTGTAAACAGTGCCACAATGAACATACATATGCATGTGTCCTTATAATAGAATGATTTATAATCCTTTGGGTATATACCCAGTAATAGGATGACCCAGGGTCAAATGGTATGTCTATTTCTAGATCCTTGAAGAATTGCTACACTGTCTTCCACAATGGTTCCACTAATTTAAACTCCCACCAACAGTGTAAAAGAGTTCCTATTTCTCCACATCCTCTCCAGCATCTGTCGTCTCCTGATTTTTTAATGATCACAATTCTAACTGGCGTGAGGTGGTATCTCAATGTGGTTTTGATTTGCATTTCTCTAATAATCAGTGATGATGAGCATTTTTTCATCTATTTGTTGGCCTCATATATGTCTTCTTTGAAAAGTGTCTGTTCATATCCTTTGCCCACTTTTGAATGTTTTTTTTTTTTTCCTGTAAATCTGTTTAAGTTCTTTGTGGATTCGGGATATTAGCCTTTTGTCAGATGGGCAGATCGTAAAATTTTTCACATTCTGTTGGTTGCTGGTTCAGTCTAATAATTGTTTCTTTTGCTGTGCAGAAGCTCTGGAGTTTAATTAGATCCCATTTGCCTATTTTGGCTTTTGTTGCCAATGCTTTGGGTGTTTTAGTCATGAAGTCCTTGCCTATGCCTATGTCCTGAATGGTTTTGCCTAGGTTTTCTTCTAGGGTTTTTATGGTGTTAGGTCTTATGTTTAAGTCTTTAATCCATCTGGAGTTAATTTTAGTGTAAAGTGTCAGGAAGGGGTCCGGTTTCTGCTTTCCGCACATGGCTAGCCAGTTTTCCCAACACCATTTATTAAACAAGGAATCCATTCCTCATTGCTTGTTTTTGTCAGGTTTGTCAAAGATCAGATGGTTGTAGATGTGTGGCATTGCCTCTGAGGCCTCTGTTCTGTTCCATTTGTCTATGTCTCTGTTTTGGTACCAGTACCATGCTGTTTTGATTACTGTAGCTTTCTAGTATAGTTTGAAGTCAGGTAGTGTGATTCCTTCAGCTTTGTTCTTTTTGCTTAAAATTGACTTGGCTATGCAGGCTCTCTTTTGTTTTCATATGAAGTTTAAGGTGGTTATTTCCAGTTCTGTGAAGAGGGTCATAAGT